>PVJH01022074.1:0-37382 GCA_004026705.1 Nesogale talazaci | reverse complement strand
GGATCACTCATGGTGAACCATTTTGAGAAGACCTTCTAGAATAAGAGCAGACTACAAAGAAAAAATCAGTCTTTGGAGGATTGATTTGAAGGGAGTAGTTGCAAAACATCGAAGCATTGTCAGATACTGAAGACCTAAAGAATGAAAGCAGAACATTGTCAGAGACAGTGACAGAGGATGGGCCTTGGGTTGAAAAGCACTTGCATGGTGACTGAGGGTGAGATGCTTTCTCAAAATAGAATGAACCATGATTGTGTGAATTGAATAAAGCATTTCAGATCCTGTGTTAGTCCAGATAGACTAGAGTAATAAATTCATAGAGACACATAAGAAACAGCTTTGTATCTAAGAACACTTGTACATTAAGAAAACATTGTAGACCATACCACATTAAGTACATAAGTCTGATATTAGCCCAGACTCACACAACAGATGTAATGAAGCAGAATGCAGGAAGGTCACAGGCTCATGGGTGGAAATTCTTGTGGATCCAGTGACAATGGAAGCACCTCAGCTATGGCTGGGGTCCCCCACATGGCTCCTCCAAATCAAGGGATCTGGATCTATCAGCATAGTTTCATGTGGCTTGTCAATAGAAAGACGAAGCAGAGAGAACAGGTATCTGATTTGCAGTGAGCTATTTATCTCCTTTGCGCATCCACATGAGGTATGGCAGTCATGTAATCTTGTGGCAGTTTCAGGATTGGGAGTGTTGAGGTGAAGTCTAGCCTGTCAATCTGGATGTAGCCAATGAGACCTCTGTGTGGGCATTGCTTTCTCCTAAGAATTCTGGGATATCTGGCTATATTTTCCCCTTGGAGGTGAGAGAATTACAACTCAGTCCCTTAGAGATGCTCTACTGACAAGAAATAAGCTGACCCCCTGTGAGATATCCCAGAGAAGCCAAATTGGCTTACCCTGATAGAATCAGACTTCTGAAGGCGGAAAAGCCACATAGAGACTTCTGCCAAAGGTGAGATGCTTGAGAAGACACAGAGAGATCTCTTCCAGTGCTGAGAGACTTTCACCATCACTGGATACACAAGATTCTGCACCAACTGGCCTGTGCTCATCATGGTATCATTGCATGTGCTTCGTGAGTCTGAAGACAGCTTATGGATTGATATCAGATTTATGGGCTAATATCAGATTTATGGACTTGGACTTAACTGGGTTGTGATGCTTTCTCAATGTCCCATTCCTTTTGTATGTAAACCTCTCCCTTATATACATATGCGTGTTTATGAATTTGTTTATCTTGTCTCCATGGACTAACACCTGAGGTCATCAGTCTGTTACCTGATGGACAGGCTAGACCCACCCCTTTACAAATTGATATTAGATTATGTAACTGCCACAGATCTGCGTTTGTTCATAAGGCAAAACTCAAAGGAGAAAAAGCTGGAAAATATATTAATAATTAGAACTTGGAATATAAGAATTATGAATATAAGAAAATTAGAAATCACCAAAAATGAAATGGAAGGCATAAAATTGAACACCCTAGCCAGTAGTAAGGAGAAATGAATTTTTATTTTGAGTGAAGAAATCATATGGTTTACTATGCCTATACTGAGATAATCAGGAGTAATGACTTTGGATCCATTGTCAAAAAAGATATTTTAAAATCTATCTTGACTTATGAGGGGTACCCCACAAAACCTAGAAATATTGTTTGAGAAATAGAAAATGTATATTCCCAGAATACTGTCTGACAGGAGATATACATATCCAACATATTATGAATGCAAACTGATTTAGTAACATATAATACCATTTGCATAGTTATTACAAGTTTATGAGTTAAATATATAGATATTCTGGGATAATATCAATTCAACTACTTTTCTATTAGTATTTAAGATAGAACCATGGACCTTGGTCAATATCAAAATCTTAGTAATTTCCTTTTTGAAACTTTAATATTAAGCAATTTTATTTCATATTGCATAATCATCACTCCCTATTTTGCCTTTTCAGTTAATGTGACTTAAAAAGACATAGTTGTCCATTCATATTTTAATAATCTAGGAAATCTGACAACGTATATGAAAAACAGTTATCTCACAGTTTGCAGCAGGCTATGCAAAAGAGTGAAATTAAAGATAGGGGAAACAAACAAGGCTAGTCCTCCTCAGACTACTGCACAGGATGTTCAGAAAGTGGAACACAGTAATAGAGAAAGTAGGACGAGGAATGTGGGATGAGACATTACTTCAGAGGTAAGGTGAAAAGAGAGGCAAAGTGGACTGATAAGAGAATGTAACTATTTGTAAATATTTGACATTGTCCACATATACAAACACAAGTCTGAGTATTTACACAGTAAGAAGGATAAGGGGAAATTTTGAATATTGGTGATGGAGTCGGTCTTATTCAATTGTGAGTAGATAAGAGCTTTCATTTTCTGCCCCCAGAGATAAAATATTCCCCCCAAAATTAGGCAAAGAGCTTATAATTTCAGATCTTAGGGACATATATGGTTGAGTACATGTGGCAAGGAGAAAAAGGAGCAAGAGAGAGATAGGGCATGGCTCAAAGAGGCAAAAGTTCATGAGTGTTTAGTGGTTATTATGACTAATGTGGCTGATTTCAAAAAGAAACTTAGTTTCCTTTCCAGCAAACAGTTACAGGCCAGGTGACCTCCATGAGCTTTCTGACCCCTACTAAATCCATGTATAATTTAGCAAGCCATTGCTGTGTACAATCTCAACCTCACAATTGTTGGCACATTTGAGCCTATCTTTGCAGTCACTGTATCAGTACATTGTGTAACACTTGTTCCCCTTTCCCTAACTCTTTGCTTTGTGAAATATGGTGTCGTTCTTTTTAAAAATTGCAATCCATACTTGCATCCATTGTATGCAAAGCACCTTTGTACATTTGTTGCCATCACCATTCTCAAAACATTTTTTTTACTTAAACCCTTGGTCGTAGCCTCTCATTTTTCTCCTTCTCCCCTACTCCCCCTTCCCTCATGAACCCTTGATAATTTATAAATTATTATTATTTTGTCATATTGTACACTGTCTGATATCTCCCTTCATCAACTTCACTGTTATGTGTACCGAAGGGAGGAGGTGATATGTAGATCCTTATAGTCAGTTCTTCCTTTGTACTCCATCTCCCTTCCACCTTCCCGGTATCACCACTCTCACCACTGGTCCTGAAGGGATCATATGTCCTGGATTCCTAACTGTACCAGTGTACATTCTCTGGTCTAGTGGGATTTGTAAGATAGAATTGGGATCATGATAGTCGGAGGAAGGTGGGGAGGAACCATTTAAGAACTAGAGGACAGTTGCATGTTTCATTGTTGCTACACTGTACCTTAGCTGGCTCATCTCCTTCCCAGAAGTCTTCTGAATGGGGATGTTGCTTCATTGGTTTTGGGTCCCCAATCTGTACTCCCCCTCATTTATAGTGATATAATTTTTAGTTCTTTGATGCCGGTTGCTTGATTTCATTGGGACATGGTACTGAGCTTCTTCCATGAGGGCTTTGCTGCTTCTGAGATACATGGCTGCTTGTTTACCTTCAAATCTTTAAGACCCCAGATGCTATATCTTTGATAGCCAGGCATCATCAGCTTTCTTCACCATATTTGCTTGTGTACACATTTGACTTCGGCAATCCTGTCGGGAAGGTGAGCATTATGGTATGCTAACTTAATAGAACAAAGTGTTCTTCCATTGAGGAAATACATGAGTGGAAGCCCAATGTCCATCTACTGCCTCAATACTAACCCTGTAAGTTTATGCACAGAGATCAATTTCCCAATCATCATGTATAAATATATTTACCTATATGCACACCTGTATTTAGATCTCTATAAATGCCCTTTGTTTCCAATTTCTTTCCTCTTTATCCTTTTACTTTCCTCCTGTTTTACTATCACACTCAGCCTTCATTTGTGCTTCAGTGATTTCCTGTGGTTACATTATTCTCGATCAGTTCCTCTCATACCCACCTTGCCACTGATTTTGGATGACTTGTTCCCTTGTCCCCGGGTTGATCAGCACCACCTTCTTTGCCCCACCTCCCCCTCTTCCATGTCTTTGTCCAAGGATTATTTCCTCTCAATAATATGTTCTAAGTGTGGAAAACAAAGTCTCTGAGTAGTCACAAAAATTCTAGCAGTGCTTTTTCAAGACAGACTTAGTTCGTCAGGAAGACTGTGAATATTCAACAATAGCCCCAGGATCACAATTTAAATAAATGATTTTTCAGATTTTCTTTTTCATTGACCATTTTTCACAAGCACAGAGTATGGTTGAAAATAAAAATATCCCTTTGTGCACATGTCCTCAAAGTAATGTCTCTGATTTTTTAACAAGTTAAAAATGTTTAAGGGACAGATTTGTGTGATTCACTGCATCTTTAATTTTCGTGAATGCTGATTATTTGTTGATTATTTATTCAAGAAAAATAGAATTCAAAGTAAACTAAGACTTTTAAATATAATATGGTTTCTGTGTAATAAAACTCTGCAGCTAAGAAGAGTTCAGCTCAGCACTATGGAGGAAAAAAACACTGAAAATCTTGTACTTATCTCTGAAGAATTTTGAAATGCTGAAAACTTAAACAAAAGAAACAGAGTATTGTTGAAGATACTACAGGCAGAGGGCCTCTCCAGATTTCAGAGGTCCCTTGAAATGCAACTGAAGAGGAGCAGATTTCTCAAAGGGGTGTTGACTTTGTTGACCTGTGTCTAGTTCGGTCTATAGAAGTGGACCATTCAGGATGTTCCTGGGGCACTACTCTCAGTAAACAGAAACAGCTGCAACAGCCTTCTAAGGCTTTTAAATGGGAATGTGTGAAGTATGACTTTAGAAAAATTGAAAAGAGGTCAGCATGCAATTAAATGCTTGATGATCAATATCTTAGGAAACAGTGCACTGAAATAGACTGGCATTACACATTTTGAGCCAGAAAATTGCATGATTTAATATGCCAGAATTAGCAAGATCAAGGGAATGTGGTGGCAATTGATGTCATAAAGGATCTTGTTAAGTCTATCATGTAGTGTGTTGATATCTATGACCAGATCATATTAATCTATCTTCAAGGAAATAGTCAATATAGCTATTTTTCAACTTTATGCCCCAATCCCAAAATCAAATCATGAAGAACATTAAGAATTCTACCAATGACTTCAATCAGAATTGATCAAACACAAAATGAAGATGTTTGTAGTTGAAAACAAAGAAGAAGAAATGGTATTTGGGAAATATGGAATTGGTTACAGAATATAGCTAGAGATCATATGATAAACATTTTCTAACCAATGAATTGTTCAAAGTAAATTCCATGTTTCAAACAACATACATGTAATGTAATTATGCCCATGTACTTGCCCAGATGGAATATAAGAAATGAAATTACTATACCTATGGGAAGACAAAATAAAAGCTCAGTATCTACATCTAAAACCATACTGGGGATTGACCGTGGAATGTTTCAGGTTCCTGAAGAAACACTAGAAGCACTCACTTAGCTATGTTAGGATATTTGGAAGACAGATACTTGGACAACTGATTGTCCTGTGCTCATTCCAAAGAAAGCTAACCAAATAATACTCAGACTCCACAAAAATATAATTGATATTGCATACAAGTAAAATTTTGTTTCAGATCACCTAACAGCAGTTGCAGCAGTACATAGACAGAGAACTTCCAGAAGTTCAGGTAGAATCCAGAAGAGAATGTGGAACCAATGGTATCATTGCCGATGTCAGATGGATCTTCTTTGAAAAGACAGAGTATAAGAAAGATGTTCACTTGTGTTTTATTGACTCTGTGAAAGCATCCTACTGTGTAGACTATAATAAAACTTGGATAGTCTTTAGAATAATGAGAATTTCAGAATATTTCATTGTGCTCATTCCCAATATATACACGGAAGAACAGACAGTTGTTCAAGCAGGACAAGGAAATACAATGTTGTTTAAAATTAGAAAAGTTGTGCTCTAGTGTTGAATTTTCTCTCATACTTGTTCAATTTATATGCTAAGAAAATTTTCAGAGATGTTGTGTTATATAAAGAAGAATATCATATCAGAATTGAAGACTGACTTTTTAAGACGCTGCAATATGTAGATGACACAATCTTGCTTGCTGAAATTGAGGAGAACTTGAAGCTCCTGCTGATGAAGATCAATTATTGTAGCCTTGAAGGACTGTAGATTACAACTCAATGTAAAAAAAAATTGAAATTTCTCAAAATGAGGCCCAACTGTAACATCTTGATAAATGTAGCAAAGGTTGAGGTTGTCAAAGATGTTGTATTACTTGGAACCACAATGGTCATGGAAGCTGTGATCAAGAGATACCAGGCAGTTGTTACTTTGAGGACCCATGTGTGCCTGACATAAGCCATGATAATTTCCATAGCATTGTATACACGTAAAAGTTGGACATTGAATAATAAAGAGTGTTGAAGAACAGTTGCATTTGATTTGTGGTGTGGGAAAGTAATATTGAAGGCACTTGTACAGAAGACATAAGGCCATCGCGCTTCTTAGAGACAAGGATGACAAGGCATTGTATACATACTTTTGACATATTGTCTAGAGAGAAGAACTTCATGGGTAGTAAGGTGGAAAGTCAGAGGAAAAGAGGAAGACCTTAAATGAGATGAGTTGACACAGTGGTTGTATCAATGGGCTCATGCACAGAAATAATTATGAGGCTGATGCAGGACCAGGCAGTATTTCCTTGTGTTATGCATAGGGTTATGATGGGTCAGGGTCAACCTAATGCTACCTAATAACTACAACAGTTGACCATAGTGATTTCCAATCATAACAACTTATACTACAAGAAAATGGAACTTTGTTATGTATACTGCATCCTCACAATTGTTATTTTTGAGCCCTTGGTTTAGGCCACAGTGTTAATCTGTCCACTTGAGAGTCTTCATTTTCTCCTACTGATGTTTCACTAACCAAGAGTATTAGACAGCCTTATCTAGAGACACAAAATCAGGACACTTAAAATTATAGATGATAGATAGATAAGTAGATATAGAGATATATACACACAGTACACAGGAATATAACAGCTAATTAGTCCACAAAGCATTACAGAGGGCCAGTTCAACTCACTTCCATGGAAAAATTAATATCCTTCAACTCACGTAGTCTGCTGGGTCCAAGGTCAAGGAAGCAGGCAACTGAGTCTTCTTTGGAGCAATGCATGCAGTCCTTCAACAGACAGCAAACATCAGGGTGGATCACTAACAGTGAGCAGCTCAGGAGTTTAGGGAAATAGGATCGGATGGGATACAACACTCAAGAAATGCAAGATGATAGCATCTGGCAGCCTTGAGCTCAAGGGATGGATATACCAGCAGCATGGTGATGAAGACCTCAAAGGAACCTCAAACGCTAGGGATAACCCGTGGTTTGGTTATCCCACAGGGGATGAAGCTCACAAGTTGAAGCAGATAGCTAGCTAAACTAGCCAGACACTGGTAAGATCACCAGAGAGGAAGAGAGGGATGGTTCTTGCTGAGACATTTATCTCTTTGCCCTCCAATCAAACTGTGATCCTACTAATTTCACATGTTCCTATTGGCCAGGTTGACATAAGAAACCTATTTATAATGCCTAGCAAGATGTTCTTTTATAGGAGTGGTTCTCTCCTAATGATATGTATAAAGTACAAGAGAAGTCTTGCCATTCTTTCTGGTAGTATTCTCAATGCACTTCTAACACAGATTTTGGAAACCCATGGTATTTTTAATAGTCTAGAAACATGAAAATCAAAGGCATCAGCTCTTCTTTATTCTTCATTATTGTCCAAATTTCACATGTGTGATAGTTACATGATTTATGTCAACTAACCACTTCTGGATAGGGGGTTAGGCTCAGACCTGTAAATCAAATCACAACCTGGTGATGTCTCAGAAGAAGGACTCTGTGGACCTCCTTTCTCTCTCCCCCTTTGTTTTCCTGCCTGCTGGGATATGATCAGAGTGGACCAAACATAGAGGCACTTGAGTACCAAATTGTAATATTCCTACATCCTATATCATAGCATGTGACTATTTGGACCAGAAATAGGACTTATGGACTACTATCAGACTTAGTAACTTGAGCTGGACTGTGTCGGGACGCATTCATCATGTGTAGTTATATTTTATATAAAGATGTTTCTTACATATATGAATTTGTGTATCTAGTCAACCCAGTCTAACACAACATGATGTTTTGCTTAGTGCACTCAATGTATCTTGAGCTTCTTCCTTCAGTACGATTGTTTCTTCCTCTCTGCTATTTCCTGACATTGTTGATAACACATTTAATCATTTCACTTAGCAACAATTGAAAAGCATTTCAGTTTATACTCTCAGCTGATCAAAATGATCTTCTTGTTCAAGGTAAAATACAATCTTAGGTGTTACAATGAATCAGAATACCCTATAAACTTTTGCACTTGCATAAACATTTTGGACATGTTTTCAGGAGAAACCTATGCCTGGGAAAGAAGATCATGTTTGGCAAAACAGAGGGGCTGTGAAAAAGAGAAAGACCCTCAAGCAAGATGGATTGACACATTGCTTTCAACAATGAGTTCACATGTAACAATTGTGACTATGGCAAGATACAGGCAATATCCGGTTCCATGACACACAGGGTTCCTATGATATGGAACTGACGGGATCAGGATGGCACCTAACAATAACATCAGTGGTATTGGCAGTGAATTATTTAATATGGTTCTTCTAGCTAAAGTCTATAGAGTCTATAGCAACCAAGCTTTCTCTGCATGGGTCTGGATAAGAAGGTGGGAGAAGACATGGATAGTATCCACATCTGAATCATTTTTTAATAGGATAAAGCAGGAGGTAGGATTTTATTACCAGCTAGAGCCAAGAGTGGAACACATTCTCTAGACTCTGAGATTGCTGTGCAATATGCTCCCATGATCTAGGAGACAGCCATGGTATCAGAGGAGTAGCAGCAATCACAGCAGCTGTAGCATGAGACAGAATGGCGGTCTTCCAGATCACGGAGTAAGTAAGGTTTAGTGCTTTGGGCCAAAAGGCTGGATTGCTGATTAGCTTGCCCATGGGTGTTTAATTGGAGAAACTGTGTTTGCTGGTTCAGGGAACTGAAGCTGAATGCCTATCGATTGAGTTTTATAGGAATTCCATACATGCTATTAGGTGGACAAACCTCATGCTTTGCTTTGCAAAATATAGGCCTCAAGCATAGTTGTGAAGATGAATACGATCACTCTGAATATGGACCAATGCAGCAACACCCAAGAACATCATAAGCTACATGGCATTGTTGTTGTTAAGCATTGCCCAGTGTGTTATAAGTCATAGGGAACCTATGCACTACAGATGAGAACACTGGCCCCTCTTGTGCACTCACTGTTGGAACCACTAAGCCAATTAATCATGCCACTTTAACTATTTTTATTATTAAACTCAACCACCTTCTTTTTGTTTTATTTTAGAAGTACAATGATTTAGAATCAGCATTCCATTCCAGACTACGTAAAATAGAACTTTTGAATTCTGACTACCTGAATGACACTAGTCAGTTATGAGGTCACTCTGCTGCACAGTCTGCGTGGTTTTTACTCTGAAGTAGATAATATTATTCAATAAAGATGGGATCAAAAGATAAACCCCCCTGGTTTTGTTTTCCATTTTGGAGGATAAATTGAAATTATGGATGACCTTTGTAGTCATACGAAGAGTAATGCTTGAGAAGTGTATATATGTAATTTATTTATTATTATTTTTAAGCAGTTAACAACATTACATGATGAGGAAAGTAAATTTTTTTGTATAGTACCAAGTTTTGCCAGTATGATTCCAGTTCACACATGTGTGTTTCCAAACACAGCAGGCTTAAAACTGACTCCCTGATTAGGGAATGACAGCAGATAGATTTTCTCCAAATACATGGGTTAATTCATGGCCTACTGATTCAAAGGTTGCCTGCTCAAAGGGAAAAGCACAAAATTCATCATAGAAAGGTGGGAATGAGCAATGTATCAGCATAATCTTATATTTCAAGATGGAGAATATGTAGATAAATAATAACCACATTTTAATATTTTGTAAAATTAAAGCATCCACAATTTTGTACAAATACTCCTTTTACTTACCTTCAAATATGCTATTGAGCTACTTGTCATATTTTCTTTTTATGCTATCATTATTACAGTATCTGGGGCTTAGTTACAAAGTAAAAAACCAAAACAAATTAGAGGAAGAGGAATTTGGTGCTCCTAATTTCAGAAATGATGACACATAGGAAGCTAGTCTTTTGGCATATGACATGGACTTTAAACAACTTTGTGTCGGATTACTAAACAATCTCAAGCCTTGCTACTGTGAAACTAATTCAGCAGTCTGAGATTATTACAAAGAGATTTCACTTTTTCTTTGCAGTCAGCAGCAGTCAATTCTTGGGTTGGCATGTCTTTGGTTGGCTGGATTTTGTATGAGACAACAAGCTTGATTGAACACATTATTCTAAAATTTTCAGGATATGCCAGAAGTTGAGGTATTAGTGGTAGATTGCCCCAAGAACAGCAATTGATGATGCCCTAATATACCAATTATTTTCCCTTGGATTTTGCTTCCTTGTGTCACATTGGCCAAAGTGCTATAAAAGGTCAGTTCTAAATTTAAAGGATAGTTAAAGAGATGCTATGTATAAATGGTCACTTTTTAGCCATCTACCACAACCAGAGACAATCCTTAAAATGAGGTGAGACTTCAGGCACAAAATTCTATGACTCAGGTGAAAGGAGACCATATAACAGAAAATAAGCAAGAACTAACAGTTGTCCAGTATTTTTCCAAGTGAGCATTTTGTATGTGTGCATGCACATGAATAGTACCAGTGGTATTTTTCACTTTTTTGAATTACCCTTTCTCCATAATCACTTATGTAGAGCTTAAATTCTATTGAGAAAGAATACAGATTTAATCCTAAAACCTTGCTATGTTTCCTGTTATAAAGATTTCTGGGCTGAGCCCCGGTGGCGCAGTGGTTGTGCTCAGGACTGCGGCCCACTGGGATGGAGGTTCAATTCCAGCTCACAGGAGCAAAGGCTGGGCCTCCTACTCCCACCAGAGGGCAGTGATGCCTAAAATAAAATAAAATAAAATAAAAAATAATAAAAAAAGATTTCTGTTGTTGGTTTTAATTTTTGTCTTGTTTTTAAAACAGAATATGAAAATATTATTTAGTTCCCAAAAACTTAGGCATTAACTACTAATTCTCAGAGAGTCCGTAAGATTTTGAAATGAATGTTAGACTACTAGATCTTGGTTTTGATTGAAAATGGATAAAAGACAATAGTTTGCATTTTCTTTTAGAGTTTTAGTCTTAGCTTTGAAACTTTAACAGAATTTACTATTATGGATAGAAGTATTTATGATGTTTTATCCTTTCAAAATGTAAATAGGATACATTGAACACATTCACCACTTATCCCTGCATTTAGTATCTAAAAAATAGCAATGCCTTTTAGCAGGTATGTTAAATAAGGCAGATTTGTCTTTCCTTTTCAAAAATGAATACTGTATTTCCTTACAGATGATAATATCTAGACATAAGATTTGCATATTTTATTGAAGTTATATTTAGAGCTAAGTTAATTAATATAAAAGATTATAAATGGAAGAGAGTACTAAAATCACATTTGAATTTCATTCAGGAAAATGATAAGATGATAACTTTCCTTCATTTAGCAGTTCAGAATAACTATTATGACTGTTTTTTTTCTGGTCAACTGTGAGGAGATACAATGTGTTTTCTGTTTGAGTTGAAATGTCAACAGTTATTACATGGGAAGCCATGTTCTTTTCTGATCTCATGGAAGTCTTGCAGAAAGGAACAGTCTTTGATGTGAGTGACTATGGTAAGTAAGGACAGAGCATGAGAAACTTGATGCAGGACCAAACCCAGAAAACAAGCAATCAAACTTTCTCACTCATTTTGAAAGAAGGCCATAGCCCTGAGGAGATCTCATTATGGGAGATTACAAAGTCTTAAGTGCCAAACCACTGAGAATCTTGACCCAGCTAAGTTGACACAGAACCCTAACTAACACAAATAGCATGTGAGAGAAATAAATTTGCCGAGCTAGCTCCCTGAGCTGGAGTGGTTTTTCAGTGCAGCATACATATAATACCTTACCTTGATAAAAACAGAGATTCATACCTATACACATGTACTACCAGAACCACAACAATAAAAGCATATATATATATATATATGTTAAACTGATATATACGTGTGTGTGTGTGTGTGCATACTACAAGCCCTGCCATAAAGTGAATTCTGATTCACAGGAACCCTGTAGGTCAGAATAAGAGAACGGTCACTTTGGCTTTATGATGATTGCTAAAGCTTTCCCAAAGAAGATAGCTTCATCTTTCCTGTTTGGAGCAACTGGCAATTGAGCATTGCTGATTTTGCATTTAGCAATTAAATGTATGCTAAGAGAGATGTTGGTGATAATTGCTGTAGAAACACCCAACAATGCTTTTTAAATGCTACCATTGGATAATTAGCCATTGGTTCTGTCCAAAGACTATACAATTTCTCTATGGCCTTTTGCTGAGGTATTCCACAAAACTATTACTTTAATTGACTGGACAATTATAGCAACTAAGGAAATTTCCTGTGAAGAAATAATATATTTGAAAGAATGTCAGCTATATTTGTTAAGATTATATATATACATATATATATATATTCCATAGAACATATGACTTGTCTGGAAGCACAGAGGGAATGAATGTATAAAACTATAAAGAAAAATGTTCATTTAAATGTTGCCCAGAGTGACTTGTTAGAAATCAGAATACTTGGGTTTCTCAAGGTAATTTTTTAGACTCACTTCAAATTCTTTTGAAAAATTTCTCTCCTTGAATCATCTGTGGCTTTTTTCCTTAGATTTGAATCATCTGCAACTCTTTCTGAGAAGCCGTTTTCATCAAGAACGTACTTAATTAGTTGTTTCTGGACTCCCAATTGAAACAGAGTGTAATCAAGCTATTTTGCATCTGTGAACACATTTTGGCATTTTCTCACAGCATAGTTCTTTGTTTGTCAAATAATCATTTCCTATAATAAGAGAGCAGGTTGTAAACATGATTTTCAATAATTTCTCTATTTTTGGATATCTGATTTTTTTAATAGCATGAACATGAAATTCTGATGAGTTTCTAACTGCACAGTGTGTTTCCAATTAGATATTTAATGAAAAGAAAGTGAAAGTTAATAGTGACATATTATAAAATATTGATTCAGTAATCTTTCTGGCCCAGTTTCTTATCTTTAACGTTTTCACTAACTGGTATGTCATTTTATCAATAGCAATAGAAACAAATAAATACACCCCATCTATTTTTCTACACTACTTACAAAAGTTTTAGATGTTCTTTATGCTATATAATTTATGGATTCTAATCATGCAAGGGGATTTTATTACTACTGACAAAATGCAAAGATAATTATTTCAACAAGCTGATGAGAGATACACCCTCATGGCCAATAATGAGAACAGTAATACAGGGTGGTAAGAGAACGGTGAGGGAGAAAGAGGGTACTGATCACAATGATCTATGTATAACCCTCTCCATTGGGGATAGACAACAGAAAGGTGGGTAAAGCGAGACATTGGATAGTGTAAGACATGAAAAAAATGTATAAATTATCATAGGTTCATGAGGGAGGGGAAAAATGAGAAGCTAATACCAAGGGCTCAAGTAGAAAGAAACTTTTGAGAATGATGATGACAACAAATGTACACACGATCTTGACACAAGAGATGTATGTTCAGATTGTGGGTGGCATACTGGTTGTGTGCAGGACTGCAGTCCACTGGGTTGGCAGTTTAAATCTAGCAGCAGTTCTCCAGGAGCAAGGCTGGGCCTCCTACTCCCACCAGAGGGGAGTGTTGCTCCCCCTCCCCCCAAAAAAGAGTTGTATGAGTCCCCAATAAAATGATTTTTTAAAAAGAAGTACATACTGGAAACACTTTTCTGAGTGAATGTAAAGACATTCAGAAGATAAGAGATCAATATTTATCCTAATTTCAATTAAAGGTGGCCTAACAGAAAGAGCAACTTATGATGCAATATCATAAATACCACGTGAGTAAATTTTGCTGACAATCATTCAACAACTTTCATAACAATACATGAAGTGTGGACTGCCAGAAACTCAAGTTGGATTCAGAAAAAGTGGAGGAAGGGACATCTTATAATTGTCACATGGATCATGACTGACTGAAACCAGAGAATACCAGAAAGATGTTTGCTTGTGTTTTATTATCTATGCAAAGACATTCATCTATCCGTATAATAACAAAGCATGGAGAGCATTAAGCATGGACCTAAAGGCAGTTATTCAACTAGAACAAAAGAATACTACATAAGTCCGCCTCAGGATTGGAGGGAAATGCAAATGACACCACCTTGCTTGCAGAGAGATAGAAGGACTTGAAACACATGCTGATCAAGACCAAGGATTGCAGCCCTTAGTATGGACTACTACTAAATATAAACCAAACCAAATTCCCCACAACTGTATTAATAGTTAACCTTAATGAAAAGCCATGGAGGTGGACATGTTTGAAATCCTCTGGCTTCCCTAGTTCCAAAAGACAGGGGTCAAGTGTGCCTTTATGTCCCATCCTGTTTGTTCTATTCTGACATCAACAATTCCTCCCAAACCATGCTTTCTCCTTGCTGGATTCAGTGTGTTGGTGCAAAGGTCACACAGAGCTCACAGATGATACTCATGGTTAAGGAGGTTTATCAGGGAAATTTATAGAGGACTGCAAGTCAGGGTTTCCTCAGACAATAACCAAATTTCTCTACAGTTCTTAGTCTCTTAGTAATATGGTTCCTTATTCTTTGCCACCAGGGCTCATAAAGTTATCCTATTTTTCACTTTGTTTCACAGTTCCACAGCCTCAGACCAGAAGAGAAGAAGGGACCCCATAGTTCTGGTGCTGCTCTTCTAAATCTCTGTGCATCTGATCTGTCAGAACCCAGCAGCCTCAGCCACTCATGTGCAGATCTAGCTTGCATTGTCACTTGGTGCAACTTACAGGGACTTGCACAGAGGAGGCATATTAAAAAAAAAAAAACCACTCCACCACAGTAACATCATTATAAACAGGAAAAAGATGGAAGCTGTTAAGGAGTTCATCTTGCTTGTATCTAAAAATTGATGTGCATGAGTCAATCTGTTGCACAAGTCTTTTTAAACACTTGGAAGCAAAGATGTTACTTTCAGGACAAAGGCACTCCGGACTAAAGCAAGCCATGGTATTTTCAGTCACTTCGTGTGAGTGTGAAAGTTGGACATCAAATGTGGAAACTGTACAAACTGGATGTTTGATTGACAGTGTTGGTGTAGAAGGGTGGCTGCATCCTGGGCCTACAAAAGAGCAAACAGAGCTGGGTCAGAAAGGAGCACAGCCAGAATGCTCATTGGAAGCGAAGATGGTGAGATGTTTTCCCTTATGCACTTTGGACATGTGAACTAAAGTCAGTAGAAAGGGGCATCATCCTTGGTAAAGTGAAAGGACAGTGAAATAGAGGAAGTTGGGCTGACACAGTGGGGGTAACAATGGATTCCAATCTAACAATTATCAAGATGGCATAAGATCCGAGAGTGTGCCAATCTGTTTGTGTTAGTCTGGGTAGACTAGAGAAACAAATTCATAAGCCTGCATATGTTTTTGAGGAAGAGGTTTATATATGAGGAATAGAACATTGAGAAATCATCTCAATCCTGTCCAGCCCAAGTCCATAAGTCCAATATGAGTCCATTTGAAATCCATAAGTTCTCTTCAGACTCGTGAAGCACATGCAATGATATCAGGACAATCATAGGCCAATGGGTTCAGAGTCTTGTATATCCAGTGGTAGAGGAAGCATCTCAGCGCTGGCAGGGGTCTCCTTGAAGCTCCTCCAGTTATCAGGGCTCAGGGTCTGTCAGCATGCATCCATTTGTCTCATCAGCTGCAATGTCTCCCAGGTAGTGAGCCTTATGTATTGTCTGTAGAACATCACGAAGGGACTGAGCCATGAGTCTTTCACCTCCAGGGGTGAAACTCAGCCATATTTCCCAGAATTCCCTGGAAAAGGCTATGCCCACACAGAGGTCTCATTAGCTATTTTGATATTGAGAGGCTAGACTTCACTCCTACACTCCCAATCATTAAATTGACCCCAAAGGACGTGACTGTCACACTGCTGTTCAATGGGGCACCAGGTGTTGGAATTGACTTAATGGCAGCTAACAAAACCAATGACATTTTTAAATTATGAAGAAAAACTTTTGTGTGTATTTGATTTTCAACTTTATGCTTTGCCATTTTCAAAAATAAGTCATTATTATGTGCATTGCCCTGCTTTAAGGACTTTATCTACTTCGCCCACAAAATACTATAAGATCCAAGACATTACTGTTACCATAGCCCTCCTATGTGATTTAAACTTTGGTTAAATCTCCAGCATGGCTTCACAAATCTCTTAGTTGGATCCTGATATTCTATCACTCTGGCAGTTAATGGTTATACTATACTTAATTCCCTGCTGCATGGGAATTTTGCATAAAATGCATAGTGTCATAGGGAAAGAATTCATATTGCTATTAACTAATGCATCACAAGAAAATAAATAATTGAAGTTGTCAAAGATATTGTTTTACTTGGGTTCATAATAAGCAATGTCGATGTAAGCAGCAATTATAATATCAAATGAGTTATTGCAATTAGCAAATCTGAAATGTATACTGATGAGAATTCTGTCACACAAAATTTCCAAGTGAAGGATTAAGAAGTAAATTGAACACCAATGAAAGGAAGAGGCAAAAATGCCAGCCATGAGTTATATACCTAACAAAATTATTCCTCCAATAGTATGATAAAATTAGGGCACTTCTGGATAAAAATTTAAGGAAAATTTTCAAAAATAAGATCGACCTTACAGGGAACACTACTCTCTGTCAATAGTCTGCACTTGACTTTTTTTTTTTAATTTTACTGGGGGCTCTTACAGCTGCTACAACATTCAGTACATCATTTGTATCAAGCACATTTGCACACATATTTCCACATACATTTCCCAATATTTTCCACTTGAGCCCTTGATACAAGCTCCTTTAAAAAAAAACCCTCCCCTTTCCCTTCCCCCCCTTTTTAAAGCTTAGAGGTCTAGTGAACTTGACTTTTGCCAACAGTATGAACTTAATTTTATTATTTGTTACTGTTGCTATTGGATTAAGACATCTACTGGAAATCAAAACAGCTGTAACAAAGTGAGATAATTTATAAGACTAAATGTATAGAATAAGATGCACTATTTGTCAATAATGAGAGCTGTTAAGCAAGGAGATGGGATGCATGATATAATGGACATGAAGTAAAGATAAGATAAAGAGAGAAAACAGATGGAAAGAAAACAGTATAATACAGGGTAATTTCAAGGAAAATTTGCAAACATTCCCATCAAAATAAATATAAATAAATCATAAAATTATCTGTAAACACTAAAGCAATAGCAACAAATTACACAATGAAATGTCCAATAAGCAATATTTACTCAGGGAGGAAATGTATTTTTTAAAATTATCAAAATTATTTAAGTAACAAACAACAAAATTAAGTTCATACTATTGGTAAAAGTTAAGTTCATACTATTGATAATTTTTCTTAATATGAAAGGATTAAATGATCAACTTGGATGTAGCATTCTTATTGTCAGCAAGACTTAAAAATTTGACAGTTTCTATACCACCCAAACTATTACTGTTCATTTGACAATTTGTTGTGATATGTTGCCTTGTTTGGGGCTGTGATACTGGAATCCTTGCCAGAAATATTACAAATAGCACTACGGGCACCCAGAGTACATGGGTTTCCTTGGAACTTCCAGTCTAAGAAAAAGAAAGGATGAATAACAGGCTATTAACTCCCGAGGAATTAGCCACAGAAAACCTGAAATAAAGCAACAGAATACTGTCAGATATAGGGTGAAATGAAGCACATGGTAGAAAGTCCAAAATGCAACTGGGGAATAGCTGCTTCCACTATATAGAAAGGACCTTAATGATATGGATGATATATAGCTACCAATAACTTAATTTGCTGATAGAACATGATCACCAAAAATGAGAATAAACTGTGTATATGTTCATTAATAAAATAAATTAGAACTGTATAAAACATTCATCCAGGGAAAAATAGGTTATCACAAATAAAATCGAATGCATTGAGATTAATATTCTATGAATTAATGAGCTGGAATTGACTGTTATTGGCCATTTAGATAACATAACCATCTGTATTTCTATGCCAGGGATTATAAATTCTATAGCAATGGCACCAGATTCATTGCCAAAAATGAATATTTAATGGTTTATATTGAAGTACAATGCTGTATGTGAGAGAATAATACCCATACACCTGTAAGGATATGACTTAATAAAACTATTATTCAAATATATACATAAAACACCAGGCTACCAATGATGAAATCAAAGACTTCTTCCAAATTCTGTCAATGCATAACTGATTAAGCAAGAACTAAAGAAGCATTGAGAAGGAACAGTGATTGAAAAGTATAATGTTGGTGAAGGAAATGAGTCTGGAAATTGCATGTTACAATTCTGTAAGACCAATGATTCTTTACTGCAAATACTTTAATGCAACAATATAAGTCAAAAGTGTGCTCATCAATCCCACCAGATTTAATATTCAAGAATTATCTATTCTTCACCACCAACATATTCAAATATATCAATTCTTATTCAGTGATGCTCAGTCATGTCCACCATTTATATGCATAAGGCTATTGAAAATAGTATAGCTTGGACTGAGCCTCAGTGGCATAGTGGTTGAGTGAGGGACTGTGGCCCATTGGTTTGGCAGTTCAAATCCAGCAGCAACTCTCTGGGAGCAAGGCTGAGTAGCTCCCACAACCACCAGAGAGCAGTGAAGCATCCCCTGAAAAAATAAAAAAGAAAATAGTGTAGCTTAAGTTTAAGATCATTTGTTCCTTAATCCTCAAGGTGGCATTTTGTTTTTAAGCACTTTAAAGATATCACAGTAGATTCTTCCAATTCAAGATGTCATTCGTTTTTATGACCCTTGTTCCAAAAGGCAAACATTAGGCATTCAAATAAAACAAAATACATTTTTACAGAAAATTTTAAGCTAAATAACACTTTGTCAATATCATGAATGCTTGCCTTGGAGATTTTTTGTAAGTGTGCCTACTCTGACGAGTGGTTTAGAGGCAAATTTCCTTATTATTCATATTTTAAAAAGTTAATCCCAATTTTAATCAAATGTATAAATTTCCTCACCTATGTAGATACTAATTCAAATAATTGATTATAATTTGATTGCACTATATTTTGCAAAGTTAATTTTTATTGATTGCAGAATAGTGGGAGATAATGAAGGACTATTGCATTTAAAAACACTAACAAATCAATTATGAATATACTGAAGTAGGGTTTTAAAAATATTTTAAACATAGATATCAGTCCATTTCTTTGTCTACTTATCTATCATGTATGTACAGGAAATTGTTTCCTGAGAAACTCCAGAAAGTGATTATCTTGAAAGCAGTAGCTCTTTTATAAAAGTGAATTGCTCATTTTTTGACCTTGAATAGTTTATTTGACTCTGTAGCTATTTGATTTGAACTGGAAAATTAAATCTAAGTATAACCTCAGTGCCAAACAGATGCTACCTCTGGCTTGAATTGTCTTGGGTAAATTATAAAATAATAATAAATAACTCACAGTCAGTGCCCAGAAATTATGCAGACATATCCATTACCTCTGTACATAAACAAAATCAATTTTAATTAAATATGTTAATTTTACCCAGGACCACTATCGAAACTTTGCCAATGTCTGAGTAGGCATTGTGCCTTATTTTCCAAATCAAGCAAAATCATTTTTCATTATTTGTTTTGATCATCTCCAATATGGATCATCCTAATTGTGCTGAAAACAGGTGTATTTGTGTAGCTAAGAAAACCAAGATAAAAGCTTGAACACGAATCTTTAACTTGCTATTGTGGTATAAACTCATAAAAAATAGTCTTGATCTGGACTCACATGGCCACAGATTGTTGAAATTTTGGTTTTCTAGTTCTTATCTTGCAATCTTTAGCATGAATTGAGTGTTTCCCAAGGATACAATAACTTCCATCAAAACTATTGATAGCTCAGGATTATAAAAACAGACATAACTCAGTTATGCATTGACTTCTTTCCATTAATAGTATGTGTTAACTTGTGTAGGCCATTATTTTCATATCTATCTAAGTACTCTCCATTTTTGAATCTTATGTAATTGTTCTGTGTTATAAATCCTCAACACTACCATGTCAATGAGAGAGGGTGAAAAACAATTAAGGTAATGAGGTAAAGAATGTACAATCTATAGGACCTAGTTGTATCTTGATACAATCTCTTTTTGAGTTACAAAAGGGAATATAATATGAATCTGACATTAATGCATAATGTTGCATAGTAGAATCATTGATGTGATTTATAGAGACGCATCAAAATAGCATAAAGTTAACCCAACCAAAACTTTGATGCAGAGTTAGTTCTGATGCATTTCAAGGCATAAGCCACCAGGCCTGTGTCAAAGAGGCCCAAGGTCAAGAGTCTTGACTTTGGGCATGACCTGGCAGAGGCCTATCTGTCTTGAGAATTTCTGATCCTACATTATAACCTACTTTAGCCATTGCAGCTAATTGTCAAACCCAGCCAAGAAATCGAATCAATTTAGAGAGGGAAGCTATGAACAGAACTGGTAAGGAAGTTTGGAGGGTAAAGGTATGTCTAAACTCAGCCACACAACAATCAGCCTTGCACTAATTTTGAATTTGATTCTCTTTCCCCACCATCAAGGATTGGAGTTGATATAGCAACAATGAAAACAAGCATTCCAATGAACTTGAAGCTGATATGAGACCACCCCAGGACTGTTCTACTACAAAATCAATTTCTATGCCTTGGAGCCCACCGCAACTGACAGCAACATGAACAAAAGAGAAGCAAAGTAAAGTGATTAGAAAGAAGGTAAAGCAACACTGGCATTAGAGATCATTGGGGAGCAGACTACTTGACACAATAATAAAAATTTGTGAAATAACTCACATTCCTAAGACAGAAGAAAATGATTCTTGTGAAAAGAAACCAGTCAAGGAAAATAATAAAGCATATTTTCTCAGGATTCATATGTGCAGCATTACTAGGGTTAACTGTATTTCCCTATGTCTGTTTTATATTACAGGAGGCCTGGTTGCATCATAGATATGTGTATGGATGCTAACCTGAAGGTCCTTAGTTCAAAATCACCTGCAGCTCCACCAGGGAAAGCAGGGCTTTCTACTCTGTAAAGAACTGCAATCTTCAAAACCAGAGGAAGTTCCACCCAGTCCTATAGTGCCACTGTGAATCAAAATCTACTCAATGACCATGATTATTTTCTACTCACATGAGTCATGCTGCATATTCTTATAATATTTAAAGAGCAAACATGAGGTAGCAGTCATTACAGGGAGTGCCCATGTGGTGCTGATAAGTTAATGCACTTCATTGGAAGGGAGCAGGCTTTGAGTTTACTTTGCACTGGGTTGTTTGTAGCAGTCTGTCTCTCCAGAGCTTGGACCACTATTCCTTTATGAAGGAACTGTGTTCTCCAAGATACTCATGTCAGAAAGGTCAGAGACAACAAAAATACTCACTGTTTTAATTTAATTGTTAACTATTTGAAACCACCCTTCTTTTTAAAAAAGCATAATTCTATTGAGGGCTCACACAACTCAGCACAATCCATACATACATCTATTGTATGCAATCACTTTTGTACCTTTGATGACATCTTCATTCTCAAAATGTTGTCTTTCTACTTAAGCCCTTGGTATTTTCTCCTTTTTCCCACTCCTTCCCTGCTCCCCTCTTTCTCATGAACCCTTCATAAGTTATAAATTATTATTACTTTGTCATATCAAGTGCTGTCTGATGTCTCCCTTTGCCCATATCCCTGTTTTCCGTACCAAGAAAGGAGGTTATATGTAGATCCTTTTAAACAGTTCCACCTTTCTACTCCACCTTCCTCACTGGTCTTAAAGTGATCATCTGTCCCGGATTCTCCATGTTCCTGATTCCTAGCTGTACCAGTGCACATCCTCTGGTCTAATTGGATTTGTAAGGCAGAATTCAGTTCATGACAGTGGGAGATAAGGAAACATTTTAGAACTAGAGGAAAGTTGCATATTTCATTGTTGCTACACTGTGCCCTGACTGGCTTGTTTCTTTCCCATGACCCTTCTGTAAGGGGATGCTACTTCCCCTGCAGATGGAGTTTGGGTCACCAGACTGTACTCCCCCACATTTATAATGATAAAAGTTTTAGTTGTTTGATGCCAGATACCTGATTCCTCTGATGCCTGGTGGTCACACTGGCTGGTGTGCTTCTCCCACGTATGCTTTGTTGCTTCTGAACCAGATGGCTGCTTGCTTACTTTCAAGCTTTTAAGACCTGAGGCACTATATCTTTGATAGCCAGACACCACCAGGTATCTTCACCACTTTTGCTTGTGCACACATTTATCTTCAGAAATCACCCTTCATAACTTCCTCCCACAGAGTCTCCACTATTTCCCATCAGAAGAGACAGATTTGTGTCATTAACAGCCAAACACTAAGTTGCATAAGACAATCCTATAGAAGACAATATTTATTAATGTGTGTGAATTAGGCTACTGCTCCCATTTCTCTGTATAATATAGATACATATTGTGAATGAGGGTTTGAGAAGCAGGTTAACATTGTTGTAGTCCGGTCCCCTCAAAGGACTCTTAACACAACAGAAAGAAATAGTACCCTAACTTGCCACATCGTCACAATTGTTGTTATGCTTGAGTCCGTTGTGCAGCCTTCCTCTCAAATCATATTGTCAAAGATGTTTCCCTTTTTTGGTGCCCCTCTATTTATCAACCATGATATGATATTAATAGCTATGGCCACAGTATGTAAAATGTCATCAGAGACGTGGCACCGTGCCCCCTAGCTCTGCAGGATCCCAGAAATGGGCCTATTTTGACAAGATACAGTGCTGCTAATGTGGCCTGATGGAATATATTCAGTCATGGCTTCTGAACATTGTAAGATGATCTCTGTGGCTAGACTGGAAAAGCATAAGAATTTGTTCTTATATTGCAGGAATCTGCACCTTTTCCCCTTGGAGTTACTGAAAGATAGGGAACTGCACTATTTTGAGGGACTCTATGGAAAGGAGCTTCCTTACAACCTTGTCAGAAAATCTTGCTCAGAAGTTTCCAGACCTTGTGGAACTATACCTTCATTCAAATAACATAGCTGTGATTCCAGAAGCTATTGTCTCCCTTATAAAACTCCAGTATCCGGAGCTTAGTGACAATGCCTTAGAAATTGTTTGTCCAGAAATTGATCTTCTGAAATCTTTATGTCATCTTCAATTAGCTATTAACCAACCACAATACCTACCTCCAGAGGTTGGCAATTTGAAGGAGCTACAGACCCTACATATTTCGACCAATCGTTTGCTAAATTTACCCAAAAAGCTTCACCCGTGCCTTTCTCTGTAGTACCTAACTGTGGACTGACATTATCTTTGATGTCTACCGCATCATCTCTGCCAGCTTCTCAGTCTCAATGAACTCTCCATGGCTGGAAACCATTCTGCATTTTTGCCACTCAAAATAGGTCAATCTCAAAAACTGCAGTATGTTTATGTGGATCCCAACATTCACCTAAAAGGCTCGTCATCCAATTTGTACAATAAAGTCATTGGATGCAGAGGATGCAGTGCTTCCCTTCCAGTTCCTGAGGGGAAATTACTTTCCTTCTTATCAGGACAACTTACCATTTTTCTCCTGGCCGAGGTGAAGTCCACAGGAACAGAGAAGGATCTAGTTCTTCCTCTGCAAGATTATGTCATGCAGACTGCATCGCACCTACCACCAGTTTCTAAAAGATTTGAATATTCTGTCTCCGATCTTGTTACCCAGAAGCTTCCTGGAGCTGCTGTCCTGGCCCCTGGGGCTCTGTCACCTATGCAGTGAGCCCATAGTTACTGCTGTCGACCCTAAACTCTTCCCCTTGAGAGAGATGCCAAGGGCAGGGCTGCACTCTTTGAGGACAATGGTGAGTTTTGTGGTTTACTGATGCTCTGCCCAGTGTCTGCAGACTTTTGAACGACCGAGTGGATAAACACTCAAGAGCCCTCAGGAGCATTGCCAATTTGATCCTCGAGTTACTGAGACCGCACACTGTGCAGTGGGAGGAGAACAGACTGGCAAACATGACTTCTCAACCTGCCTGACAAAGGGCAAAACGCTGCAGAATTCTCTGAAATGTCCTGATTGAGCTTCCAAGCGAAAATACCTTTATCCTTTCCCCCCAACTTGGAATATACCTCCCTGAAATTAATAAAAAAAAATGTCATCAGGAATCAGTCAAAGCAGAGAGGGTTCAGTGGAGTTTTCAGACCAAGGCACATTATAAAGTAGGAAGAAACTGTGTACTTTTGAGGAATTAATGACTAAAATCTTTATGAAGAGTAGTAGAATATTGTCTGATGTAGTACAAAAATATTAGCCCCTCAGATTGGAAAACACTCAAAATACAATAGTGGAAAAGCTGCCTTCCAAAGTAGAATGAACTTTGAAAATTTGAACCAAAGAATATTTTCACGATCTTCATTTTCTGATGTGGCATGACACAAAGAGGGGTGTGGGTGGCAGTTACACAATTAATTATTTATCAAGATATGGAATTATGGAGTGTAAATCTAGAAATTTTGAATTATTAAAAAAATGAAATGGTGTACAAAGTGATCAATAGCCTGGCATTAGGCGAGCTGAACTCACCTGGTATTGGCTGTTTAAATGTCTTTAAGTTAATATGGATTCATAGTGATCCCTATGGGTTTCTAAGTCTATAGCTGTTTACAAGAGTTGAAAGCTTCATCTTTCTCCTGCAGAGGTGCTGGTGGTTTTGAATTACTTACCATCCTGATCACAACCCAACTGATAATCACTACACCGAAGGGCTCCTTGTTTGGATCATTAATCATATTAATTTCTATGAAAGAAATGACAAATTAAAGAGTATTGCATCATATTTATTGACAAAAAGAACATTTCAAGATCTTCCTTTAGGAATGATGCTATCTGTGATAAGGTTAAGGAGCCCACGTGGTATAGTGCTTATGTACTGGTCCCTATTCTCACACTCCGAGGGAGAATGACAAGGCTTTCTACCCTCCAGAAAGTGTTGCAGTTGCCTAGACCTACAGAGGTAATTCTATCCTACCCTATATGGTTTCCATGATCAATATCAGACTATAAAATTCATATAATTTTTCAAATACTTCATCGATGACTTCAGTAGTTTGAGTATAAAGCTCAAGAATAATATTAACTAGGCTTCCATGTTGACAAATGAGTATAATATTAAAACTGAAAAAGAAGCTAAACTCACTGTCATCCAGTCATGATGATATAGCTAGAGATAGAGAGATGGAACATCTATGTAGATATAAATATGGATGTGGATGTGAATGTAGATGTAGATATAGATGACATAGATAGAGGTATATATCACAAACATACAAAATTTTACCAAAAATAATTTTAAAGAATTACATTAAACATGTACTGAAGCGTATATGTCAAGTTGGAGTCAGGAGAGAACTTTACACAAATGTTGCTGTCTTAGCTTGCTAGAAAAAGGCAATCACTTGTATGGATCATAAAAGACTATGGGAAACATTGTGAAAATTAATAGAATTTTATATATTCATATAGAAACTTTTACTTACAACAAAAGACAATTTATTTTTGAAACAAGCAAGGATATAATTAATGATTTAAAATCACCAAATTGTGTAAGAGTTGTATTCTTTCATTATGCTAGTGTGGGCTAGAGAAATAATAGGAAATAATAGACTGTAGGAAATAAAACAGTGTATCAGGATTGGAGGAAGATTCATTAAAAACTTGTTTCTACAGAAGCACTTCCTGGAAGATAAGAACATGTGAAATAAACCTCAACATAAAAACGAAACAAAGCCAAAAAAAATAGCCCTGACAATTGAATTAATAAGTAGCATCGTGATAAATGAAGGAAAGTTTGTAGTTGTCAAGGATATCTGTTTTACTGAATTTATTTTCAGTATCCATTGAAACAGTAGTCAAGAAATCATAGGGCACAGTGCATTGGGAAATATCTTACTAATAACCTTTTAAAAGAATCAAATAGCAAAAATGCATTCTGATAATTAACCAAGTTGTGGTATTTATAATGATCTCCTTTGATTTTGATGCACGACAAGGAATAAGAGAAATTTACTTTACTTTACTGGTAAAGTAAATTGAATATACCAGTGACTGCCATAAAAATAAATACATTTGTCTTGAATTTCAGCCAGAATGTTTCTTACACCAAGAATGATGAGAATTTGTTTTCTCAAATGATGTGGACATGCTATCAGGAGGCATTGGAGGTCATCAGAAAAGGACAAAACGTTAAATAGAGGGTCCTCAAAAAGAAGAAAATCCTCAAAGGGATTGAATGACACAAAAACTGAAATGGTGGGCTCAAAAATAAGACTCACTGTAAGTAAGATGCAGGATTGGGTAGTGTTTGCTGTTCCACAGATCGCTGCCATGAGTCAGGATTGTTTGAAAGGGACTCATCAAAGACAACAACAGTAGGTTTAAAGAGGTAAAGACATGATGCCTTCCAGATAAAAGTGAGAGGACTTCATGAAATAGCATACCCTCTTGCTAAAAGAAATAGAAGATTGAAAATATGAAGGAAGGAAGACATTAATTTCCTAGTATCATGGTATGGACATATTTATTTTTTCATTACAATGACTTTTCATGAGACCAGTTTTGAGATCAATAATTTCATAAGTCTTATTTTACCATGCTGAATTTTAATTTTTGTTAAGTAGCAAAATAACGTTACTTGGAGAATTTTCAATAAACAATGGCAGGAACTCAGAGAGAACAAGAAGGTAGGTGCACATTCCTGTACCAATAGTACTTATGTAAAAATATTAAGGCCAGCTAGGACAAGGAAACATATAAATAAAAAGAACTTTGGCAATGACACTGAGAACTTTAAAAATTTATTAGCATTGAAAATGGTAAAATATTCTAAAACTTGAGCTTGGTTTTTAAAATATTTGAAAATTCCATTATTTCTAAAATAGTAGTCATAGTAGCACATAATGCAATCTATGATGTGCAGATAATCATGAGTGTAATTTAAAGCAGAGTAATATAATTGCATTAGCTTCAATGTGAGAAGCTCCCATTTGTCAGGCTACTTTCAACAGAAGGTTAACATTCACCCCTAGATGTAGACATGTTTCTAATTGCCCAAGAATCCACGGACACACTTTTTATTTGGATGAGGTTTATGAAGCACTAGATTTCACATGCATGTTTGAACTGGAATTGATGGACTACATAAAAGCTTCCATGCTGCTATTGGTGGAGGTATGTGTTGTAGGTCAGTCCTGACTCATTGTGATGCTACAGAATGGAGCAGTAGCTCTTCAAGATTTTCCAAGCTGACATCTGTATGGGAACAGGTTTCGAGGTTTTTGTCTCCTGCAAAACCACAGGTGAGCTCAAAACAATGACCATTGAGTCAACAATTCCACTGATGCATCATGTAATTTTACTGCTGTTGCTGGTGCCATCAAGTTGGCTCCAACACATTTCAATCCAATGTCCAGCAGAATGAAATGCTGCCCAATCATGTGCTGTCCTCATAATCATTCCTGTGCCTGAGTCTATTGATGCAGTCTTGTGTCAATCCATCTCATCAAGGGCCTTCTTCATTTATATCAAATGTGATGTCCTCCTATAGGGACTGGGCTCTCCTGTCAATACGTACAAAGTTTGTAAGAAGTCTTGCCATCCTTACATCTAAAGAGCACTCTGGTCTTACTTCTTGCAATACAGATCAGTTTGATCGCTTAGCAGTACATGTATTTCAATGTTTTTTTTTTCCATAACCACAATTCATATGCATTGATCTTTCTAAGGCTTACCCTATTTAATATCCAACGTTCACATGCTTATGATGCAATGAAGAACACTATTACTTGGGTCAGGTGCACCACAGTCGTCAAAGTAGCATCCTGACTTTTCAATATTCTAAAGAGGGCTTGGTCAGCAGACATAACTAATGCAAAAAGTCTTGATCTCTTGACTGTTGTTTCCTGGATATTTATCATGGATTCAAGTAAGACAAAACCCTTGACAACATCAGCAGTTTCTCCATTGAGAAGGATGCAAACTATTGGTCCAATTATTAGAAATTCAGCTTCCTAACATTCTTTGTAGTCTAAAATGAACATTACAATCCTTGACCTTTATCAGCAAGAGCTTCATGTCTTCCCCATTTTCAGTAAGCAAGGTTGTGTCACCTGGGTACGACAGGTTTTTAATAAACCTAACCCAATCCTGATGTCATGCTCTTCTTCATATAATGCAGCTCTTCTCCCTTCCTTTCTTTTTTTCTAAAATCATTTCATTCGGGGCTCTTACAGATCTTATCACAATCCATCCATCCATTCATTGTGTTAACAACATTTGTACATTTGTTGCCATCATCATTCTCAAAGCATTTCCTTTCTACTTGAGCCCTTGGTTTCAGCTTTTCATTTTTCCCTTCCTTCCTCCACATTCCCTCTCTCAAAAACCCTTGATAATTTATATAAATTTTTTTTTGCTGAACATTGATTTCCTTCACCCACTTTTCTGTTGCCTCTCTTCCTTGAACGGAGTTATATATGCATCATTGAGATTGATCCCTCCACCCCCACCCAACCCCACTGACCTTCCCCTTACAGTTCTGGTATTGCTAACTACATAATTAGTCTTGAGGGATTTATTTTTCCTGAAATCCTTGTGTAATGAGTTCTTATCTATCCATGTACATGTTGTGGTATAGCCAGATTTGTAAGATAGAATTGGGATCATGAGAGTGGGGTGGGAGAGAGAACATCAAAGAAGTAGAGGAAGGCTGTTTGTTTTGTCAGTTCTATACTACACCCTGGCTGTCTCTTCTCTTTCTTGTAACCCCTCTATAACTGGATGTCCAATTGTTTATAGATGGGCTTTGGGTTTCCCCTCCCCCCACCCCCTCATCCACACTGATATGATATTTTTTGTTCTCTATCTTTGATGTCTGATACCTACTCCAATTGACATCTCATGATGGTTGGTGTGTTTCTTCCATGGGGGCTTTGCTGCTTCTCTGTTAGATGTCTGCTTACTTATCTCAAACTTTTAAGACCCCAGATGCTATATCCTTGATAGATGGATACCATCAGCTTTCTTTACCACATTTGTTTATGCACCCATTTTGTATTCAGTGATCCTGTCTGGAAGGTGAACATCACAGAATGTTGGGTAATTAGAAAAAAAATTATTGTGCTGAGAAAGTACTTGAGTAGAGGCCCAGTGTCTTTCTGCTACCTTAATAATAAACACATATATAAATATATATATGTACATAGATCCATTTCCTTAAAATTATATATAAATATATTTACATATATACCCATATATTTAGACTTCTAAAAATGTCCTTTGCCTCCTAGTTTTTCCTTTAGTTTCTTTTACTTTCCTCTTGTTCCACTGTCATGTCCTTAATTATGGTTTCAGTATTTCCTCTTGGCTACATGGCCTTTCCTCAAACCCCACCAGGCCTCCTACACCCTACTAGCCACCAAATTTAGATCACTTATTATTCCCTTGTCCCTGAGTTATATGGAAGACCTCTTCTTTTCCCGTGTCTTATGATTTCCTCAGCATATAGATTGAACAAGTGTCATGAGATGATATAGCCTTGCTGCACAACTTTTCTGATTATAAATTATGAATTATTGTACTTTTCTGTTCTCCCAACTGCTTCTTGATCCTTATGCAGGTTCCTCAAAAGCACAGTGAAGTGTTTTGGCATTTTCACCCTGGGTTATCCACAGTTTAGTTTGATCCACACAGTTGAATGCCTTTGCATAGCCAATGGAGCACAAGCAAGCATCTTTCTAGTATTCTTTGCTTTGAGCCAAGATCCATCTGACATCAGAAAGATATTTCTTGTTTTATGTCCTCTTCTGAATATGGCTTAAACATCTGGCAGTTCCCTGTGAATATATTACTGCAATCATTGTTGGTTGGTCTCAAGTGGTACAGGTGTATCGGTTTGTTGTATTGTGGTGGCTTGTGTGTTGCTGTGAAGTTGACAGCTATGCTATTGTTATTTCAAATGCCATCAAGTTCACCCACCATGAACAGCTTTCAGCTGAGCTCCCAGTCTTTCTATGAAATGATGATGAAGAAGTACTGGGCTCCCCATTTTGGAGGAAGAGACCATTGAAAACCTTATACATAATTTCCAGGTATTTTCAAATATTTATTATAGGAAATATAATTCATAATTCCCTATTTAAGATAATGACTCAGAGGGATTGCAACAATATGCCAAGCCTATTGATTTTGAGGATGACACAGGACTGGGTAGTTTTTCATTCTGTTTTAGATAGAATTGCTATGATTTGGAACTTACTGATACTGCCTAAAAATAACACACATTTTTTATTTAATTATGCTTAAAGCTTGTGTTTACTATTGCTTTCCAGGAAAATCAGCCAATGTCTTATGTGGAAAAAATGTTTTTTGACAAAAAGTATATTCAAGGCCTCACCAACTAAACTCTATATTCTTATAAGACTTATGAAATATCAGAGGATATATAGTACATATGTGAAGTATTTCATAGAGAAAAAATTCATATAAATGTTGTGAGAGAAAATGTCACTAGATGCTAAAATAATATAAAATAACTTACTATAGAAACACATGGACTCCACTTAAATTGATATTGAAGTTTTGTCCTAGAAAATTTCCACATATATTTTTTTGGTTGGATATTTTATAGTACGTGGGAATATACCAAATGTTCTGTAAATAGCTCATTATCATTCACTGGTTATCTGATTCCCTTTTACGGCATCATACATGTGGCTTTGTGATTGGTGTATACATCTAAGGTATTTAATTTCATATACATCACAATCTAAATCTCTTGTTGAATGGAAGTCATTGAACCATGACTTACTTATGTTGTACTCTAATGTATTTTACTCCAGGAATGTATGCCATATTTCATACTTTCTATTTTAAAATCTTATTTTAAAGTCCCCAAATGCTGGGAATGCTTTTCAGTAACCTCTATAGCCCAACTTTTACAGAAACAAGGATCCCTTGTGCTGTTTCATTTTGTATTTTTTCTTTTTCTTGTCAAAATACTGGCTATATATACAAATCAAATATATTTCCCCAAAAAAAGAAAATAAAAAATCATATTCATGCATTTCCAAATAACAAATATGGCTTTAAATGCAAGTAGATCCTTCCTGTCTTCCTGTCTTCCATCTTTCCTTTCTTTCTTCCTTCGTTCCCTGTGACTGTCTGCGTGCATGCAGGCTCTCTCTTTCTTCCTCATTCTCTCCCTTCTTCACTTCATCTCTTTCAGGCCCTTCTTTGTTTCCTATTATTAATATACTTGATCTACTGTGTATAATTTGTTTATATTTTTAAATATTTCTACATAAATATGGACTAAATTTTAATTGATATTTGAGTTTGTATTTTTAGTGAAGATTAGAATTAAAACAAAAAGCCATTTTCAATTTCACCGTAGGTCAGTCATTGAATGGCATGACACGCGTGATAGCTGATGAAAAACCATGGAGGACATATCTCACCTGTGGCTTTACAAGGAAGAAAAAGAATGCATCTCCAAACCAGCACAAGTCTAATTATTATGTCAAGGTAGAAATAAAACATATCTCCATCCTCCATCCTTCTTTTTCTCAATTCTGGTTTGAAGTATTCCTCCAAAGGCACTCCTCAGATGTGCTCCCTTAAACCGCCCATTCAAATGGACACACAGAACTCACAGACAGTATTCCCAGTTGTGCTTATGAATTAGGGAAGTTAACAGGTGGTCACAAGTCAGGATCAGAAAACTTTAAGCATATAATCTTTGACACATAGCTGTCTCTCTCCTTAGTAGCAAGACACATCTTTCTGTCTTGTTCTTTGTGGGAACAGGTCTCACATGCAGGGAAATTAAGGAGACGGAGCCAATTTCAGTTGTGCACCCAGACTCGGGAGATCTGGCTTGAGGATGCAAATCTAACCTTATTGCAACTTTTGCAAGGCTTTTATAGGTTTCCTTGATCAATCAGATCATATTTCCTGGTTTCCAAACATATCTTTATATAGGTTTGCAGCAGGAAAAATGATTGGCCCCCACTGTAGGCTATGGAGATGAGGTGTTACCTGCAAGTTATTTAAATGAGTGAAGCTGACTGAGTCAGCTGTCCAATTGTCTTACAAACAACTTCGTTTAATCACATTACAGGATTTTATACTGTCCAATCTTTACAGAATCTTAGTTTATACTATGGAGAAGTTAGAAATAATCTCATAGGCGGTGTTTCAGAGGTTTAAAGCAGAAGGCTGTCAGATGAGTTGGCCTGGGCTCTTATTGCAAGCGTGCATCCCAGCTACCTAACGGTGTGGATACCCAGCAGCTACAAGACTGCTTCACAGCTCCACCCTGAGCTTTCTATGCCTCTTTCCAGATCCATGGATCATGTCTAGAATGTCCCCACAGTCCTTGGTGTCTTAGCCACATGGTTCCAAGGCATCTCTCCAGTCTCCTAATTTTGCTATTACTTCTCTTCTTTAACTCTTGGTCTCTTTGCTCAGCTTCGTATCTCAGCATGACATGGCTTCTACTGCCTCTAGCTCTTTAGGCAAGTATGTTAATCATGTTCCCTTGGTGGTTCTTTTTCCTTGATAGTCCTGGGCATTACTACATGCAAGGTCCCACTGAATCTTTTGATGGGAATTATGGTGAAATAGATAGAAAACTCATAAGTAATTAATTTCACTTAATTACTCTAGTTATTAACTATTCTAGTAGAGTCTCTTTCAAAATGAAAAGAAACCAAAATGTTATCATCTAAATTTTAATATGGTGAAGCATGGTTGAATTGACTAAATTTGATAAACAATATTAATGATATGAAATGATTCTATGTATTTAAAAATTAAGAGTTGATCTGATATACAGCAAGTATATATTACTTACTGTATACTTGGTCCAAAGATCTAAAAATGACTGGTATAAACTAACAAAAGCTTCAGTTTTACATACCAGGGTGATTGCATATTGTTGTTTACAAATACCAAGAGACTCATCCAAGGTGAACATTTTTTAGCAGAGACCACAGACCATTCACAAGATTATAAATGAGGAATGGGCTGTGAATTGCTGAGGTAAGTCCTCAGATAACATAAATCACTGATAACCTTGGAAAAGCAGTATTCTATTGTCTACTATTGAAGCTTTATAAATATGAGCAGATAGCTGTCAGTTATAATTCTGGGAAATGAGTCCTTCTAATTAGGAGGCACATAAATATGACTCAAAGAGAGATGACCATAATTTCTTGAATAAACTAAAGTTTTCTTTGCCTTCATTTGCTGATGAGACACCACTCAAAATGAAAAGATACACTTCTCAAACATCTGTCAACTATTGGGACTTATAGTTGAAAATGAGAGTGTACTTTCTGGTCCAAAAGTGTGGTGCCCCAGAATTTAGTATGCTGGTATCATTAGATTCAGAATATATTCCTTGTTTCCGTGCTTTAAAAGCTGGTGTGACATATGGTCAGGTGCACCTTATAGTCTGAAAAATATGGTAAATAAGGAAAGTCAAAGAAGAATTGATGCATTTGAGTTATAGCGCTGACCAAGAATTTTAAAAGTGTTATGTACTGCCCAAAGTACAAACAAATCTGTCTTGGAAGAAGTACAGCAATAATGTAAAATAATAAGACTTTGCCTTATACTTTGTAAATGCTGTCAGGAGAGACCAGTTTCTGGAAAATGACATTACCCTTACTAAAGGAGAGAGGTAGTGAAAAAGAGGATAATCCTAGATAAAATAGAGGCTACATCAATGAGCTCAATCAAGCATACTAACAAGGTGAGAATGGCACAGGGCCAGGCCATATTTCATTTCTTTGTACCTAGAGTCACTATGAGTTGAAACCAACTTAATGGTACCTAACAACAACAAAAATGTCTTCTTTTAAAATGGTAGTCACATTCCTTGTGACTAATCATTATTAAGAAAACTTCAATATTTCAATGTATAACAATGCATATATAAGGATGTTATTAATGCTACCCGAGCTAAAATCTGTTATGAACCAGAAATTATGTGATGACACCATCACATTTACAGCATAGCATTGACAACCCACTATCTTTTTTTTTAACTTTAGTTTGTAATTTTTCTCTTTGCCTTTTTTCAGCATTTATTATTTGATTTAGTTCCTGCTTCTTAAGATCCTATGTATGTATAGTTTTGCAGTATCAGGAAACTATTATAAATATTATGTGTTTTCAGCTGAGTAATCTTATGAAGTATTTTCCTCCCAAGAGAATCTTGGGATTTTTACAGTCCTTTTCCTTCAGTCCAATCTGATAGCCATTCTATTAAAATGATTTTCTCAGTAACTCTATGAACCTTTGTGAATTTCAAAGAAATGTAATTCATAAGAAAAAAAGGCATGACCACGAATCCATTTGAAATTATCTGGCCTATCTTTTATTTCTTCTGAAATGACTGAGAGACAAGGACCTTAATCTTAAAGACACCTGTTTTCTATGAGAAATTCTGTGTACACATTTTTATTCTCCTTCATGTTTAACACTGGAATCTTGACGTTTCTGCTGTTTGACAAAATACTAAATGTTTTTCCATGGCAGATATTTTGGCATCTATTTTCATATTTGAGCATGCTCTTCATCTTAAATCCTGGCCTCGTTATGTTAAACAATTCTCTCAGTGTCTTCTCCCCTGCAACCCTTTACCATAAAGAACAAAAAAGAATAAGGCAGTAGTATCAACAAATTGATTGGGATTCTCCATAGCTGTCTCAATTGCTACACATAAAAGTAAGTCCTTATAAGTTTCACTTCTTGTATAACAATGAAACATTCTGCCATAGGATAGACCTTCTTACAATTCCTCAATAGCATGCTTCTCTCTTCTTTAAATCCTCACAAGAAACATCTTCTAAATGCAAATTTCTACTGTCTGACAAAATATTGACTGATGCAGGAAGAATCAAGAGAAGATGGAAAGAGTACACAGATACATTATAATAAAAAGAACTAATCTCTCACTTCACCATTTAGGAAGTAAGATAAAAGTAAAAACTAGTGGTGCTGAGGGAAGAAGTTCAAATTGCACAGAATGTATTAGGAAAAACAAGGTTCAGAAATTGTCCATTTAAATGTTTCAAAACTCTGAAGAGGCACTGGAAGCACTCAATTGTCTATGCCCGGGAATATGGGAAACAGCTACTTGGCTAACTGACTGGTAAAAATCCAAGTTTGTGCCCATTACAAAGGAAAGTGACACAACAGATTCTCAGATTATAGGAGACTCCCATTTGCATATGTCACCCAAGTAAATTTGGCTTAAGATCATCCAACAATGGTTGTACTGGCACATTGATAGGTAACTGGCAGAAATCCAGACTAGATTCAGTTAGTTGCTCTTTTTCTAATCTAGAAATAAGGTAGAAAATTCTTCCCTGAAGTATTTTGTACCACCACATTCATTATAAGATGAAATAGTTGAGTTTTATTCTATAACATTGGACTGTGAAGATCAAAACAAATATGAACACAATTCTGAAGAATGTAAACTCCTGGAGCCATCCTTCTACTCTTGCAAAACCTGAACATGGCAGTTGTTTGAACAGAAAAAGAGAACCCTTCACAGTTTAAAATCAGGAATAATGTGCATAAGAATTGTATTCTGGACCATACTTATTGAATGTGGATGCTAAGCAGAAAATCCTGAAGTAAGACTATATAAAGTACTATTAAAAACAAGCCATGCACAGATAATACAATCTTATTTGCTGAAAATGAGGAGGACTTGATGCACTATCTGATGAAGATCGAGGACAACATCCTTCATTACAGATTACACTCAATGTAAGAAAAACACTTTTCACAGCTAGACCTCTACATAAAATAAAAGGAGAAAATTTGGAGTTGTCAAGAATTTCATTTTGCTTGAATTTATGATCAAGACTTGTAGAAGCATCCATCAAAAAAATCAAACCATATATTGAGTTGGAGAAATCTACAACAAGATATCTTTGAACTACTGAAGAGGAAATAAGTCAGTGTAAGAATGGAGGCAAGCCTGTCCCAAGGCAGGCTACTTTCAACAGCTTCATATGCAGGTGGACATTGAACAGTGAGTTATGATGACCTGCACAAGAATTGTTGCATTTGGTTGATGTTACTTGTGTAGGATATTTAAAATATCATGGACAGCCAGAAAATCAAATTTGTGTTAGACAATGTATAGCCAGAATGTTCATTGGAAGGAAGAATGGTCAGATATTATCTCCTATTTTTTTGACATGTGATCAGGAGGGTCCACATTGTAGAAAAAGACATCATCCTTGGCAAAGCAAAAGATAAGTGACAAAGAGAGAGACAGTAAGAAGCAGCTGCAACAGTAGGTTCAAACTAGAATTGTGATGATGATCCAGGTTCAGGTTTAATTTTGTTGGCTGTAGAATCTCTATGGATTATAAGTGACTTGGTGGCATCTAACAGCAATTTGTTAGAATTGCTAAATGCTCTGTAATATTTGTACTTGCTTGTGGGAGTGGCATAGATGTGTGTATCATTATTAAAGATAACCTAAATATTTATAGTATCTCACAACAAAGCTTATAATCAATTCATCCACAGAGGAAAATAATTTCAGACACATATGAACAAAAGATATTTGTGAATGTCATCAACTTATAAAAACAGAAATACAAGATGTGGATCTGCAACAAAAAGAAAGTCTCCGAAGATTGATAGGATAAATAAAAGAGATAAAGGAAGCTACACAGACAAAAGATGCAATCATAGAGGGGATGAAGGACACAATAGAAGGGATGAAGTCCACAATAGAGGGAATGAGGATCAAGCATCAGAGAGAAAAACAGGAGTTAACAGGGAAATAGCAGAAGCTACACGCAGGGTTGCGGATCTCATGAACAGATTGGATGAAGCTGAGACTCGTATCAGTGACCTTGCAGATAATAAGGTTGACCTCAGTAAACGTGAAAGACAGTCAAACAAGATAATAAGAGAGACAGAGGAAA
>PVJH01022073.1:0-37355 GCA_004026705.1 Nesogale talazaci | reverse complement strand
TGTGAATTACATGGGGATTTACATTTCAGATCATCATTTTTGCATTCAACAACTTAAATGAACTAGCTTCCAAATAGCTTGCCATGTCCTCACCCCACTTTTTTCCTGTCATTTTTCCTCTTTTTTTTCTTGTTGTTTTTTTATTTATTTGTTTTTGGGCATCACTGCCCTCTGGTGGGAGTGGGAGGCCCAGCCTTGCTGGGAGAGCTGCTGCTGGATTTGAACTGCCAAGTCAGTGGGCTTCAGTCCCTCATTCAACCACTTTGCCACCGGGGCTCAGCCCCCATTTTCCCTCTTAAAGAATATTATCTTCCTCTCACCCCTGGTAACCATCACAGTTTGTTTCTTTTGATAGAAAAATTCTTATCTTGATTTTTTTTTAAAAAAAATACTAACAGTAGTCTCATACAATATTTGTGTTGACTGCAGCCAGCATAATGTCTGCCAAATCCATTCTCGTCATGAGATGTTTCACAGTTCAGTCATTATTCTTTAGTAATGCATTGTATTTTTATATATATTAACTGAATACAAATATGTTCATAATTTGGAAATTCATATAATTAAAACCCAAAAAGGTTTAAAATTATGATGGATGGACACACACACACACACACACACACAGATCTATCTTTTACACAGTTTAAAAAGGCGTAAAGTAACAGATGCTGGAGATGATGTGGAGATTAGGACCTTCATACCCTGCTAGTGGGGCTGTAAAACAATCCGACACTGTGGAAAGCAGGACGACACATTCCCTCTCAAACAACTGGGAATAGAACTGCCAAATGACTCAACAATCCCTCGACTTCGGTACCAAAATTTATCCAATTCTTCTAATACATGTGATGCATACATCTGATTATGCTTTGCTTCATATATCTGTAAGGTTTAGGAATTGTTGATGGGGTGTGTGTGTGTGTGTGTGTGTGTGTGTGTGTGTGTGTGTGTGTGTTTGTGTGTTTGTGTCCCTGCCCATCCTTGCGCCATAATTTACAGCCATTGTTTGGATTTTAATGATGTTAATTTCCAAATTATGAGTATATTTGTATTCATAGTTACTATATATTAACAGATCTAACTTTTATTTGGTGAGAACCTAAGATATTGTTACATGGAGAATTTTTATCTTGGATCTCAAGCACTGGTACTGTTTTATAAAATTAGCAATTTGAGAGAATGCCCATTTATTTTATTTAATTAGCAATTAGCTTAAATAAGTTCCTATCTATATGGAGAAAGATATAACAGTTTATTATTTACAAAATCAGTTTATACTTTTTTTTCAAAGATTATTTTATTGGAGCCTCTAACAATTCTTATTACAATCCATACATCAGTTATATCAGACATATTAGTACATAGATTGCCATTGTTCTTTTCTAGATATTTACTTTCTATTGAGTCCTTGGGATCAGCTCCTGTTCTCTCCACTGTGGTCTCTTGATAGATTATAGATTGTTGTTTTCATATCTCACATCAACTGCTGTCTCCTTCCCCCTCTGATTTCTGTTCTTCCCCCGGGATGGGGAATTGTACATGTCTAAAGATCCTGTAGTTACATTATGAAGTATTAAGTTGGTATTTGAAATGTTGTGATTCTACCTTTAATTTAAATTAGCTATTATAAAAAAATAGGCATTGAAATAAGATTTTATTTACTTATTTATTTATTTATTTTTGGGGGGGCATCACTGCCCTCTGGTGGTGGGAGTAGGAGGCCCAGCCTTTGCTCCTGTGGAGCCGGAATTGAACCTCCATCCCCGTGGGCCACAGTCCCACGCACAACCACTGTGCCACGGGGGCTCAGCCCAAGATTTTATTTTTAATTGTGTTGAAAAGGTAGCTATGGAATGAGGTTGAAAATTTTGGAACAGTCTTAATGGTTACTCTTAAAACGTTTACTCTGGAAATTATTTTTGAGCAATAGGCATCATAACATTGTATAAATACGAGCATTCTTGAAAAATGGTAGTAATGACATGTAGTTGCCATGCAAGATAATTCATTAGCTGATTCATATAATAAAAAACTTGTTAAATGAAAAAATAATACTTATATCTTTAGGTGCTAAGTAAGATGTGAGAAATTTAAAATTATAGAGCAATTGAGAGCTTAATCCTTTTTATTAGAATTTAAAATTACTTATTTTGTTTATAAAATTATTGTTTTGAAAATATAGGGAAGTTATACACATTAGATGACGTATACTTTGAAAATATTAGTAGTTTTTAATATGTGAAATTTCTAAGTTTGTATGTAATTGATATTTTCATATATGTAATTCTTTTATTAATCTATTCTTGATAGAACCATGAATAGACTGACCCAGCTGGAAAGACTGGATTTAGGAAGTAATGAATTCACAGAAGTGGTAAGTATCTCACTATCCATTGTTGTTACTGGGTGCCATTGAACTGGTTGGCTTAGTAGCCCTGTGTACAAGAGTATGAAACACTGCCTCTTCCTGTGACATCTTCATAATGATTACTGTGCTGTAGTCCTTTTTGCAACCGCCTCATTGAGGTTCTTCCTCTTTTTCTCTTCCCTTGTGTTCCTAAATGTCTCTGCACTCTCTGTTCTAAGGAGCATTCTGGCTATACTCTTTTCCAAACATCTGCTTGTTCTTCTTGTAGTCTGTGGCATTTCCATAGTATTTACAAGTATCATTGTTCAAAGACATCAATGATTCTCTCCTCCTTATTAATACTCTGACTTCCCATGTGCAATGAGGTAGTTAAAGTACCCTGGCTTGTGTGATTAAAATACCCTAGTTCTAGTCAGTTATTAGTCCTGAGAGTGAAACCTGTGCTTATTTAACACCTTTTATTTTTATTTACTTAGCACTTTTTATACTTTTTTTTTCTTGTGGGCATCACTGCCCTCTGGTGGGAGTAGGAGGCCCAGTCTTGCTCCTGGAGAGCTGCTGCTGGATTTGAACCGCCAACCCTGTGGGCCGCAGTCCCACACACAACCACTACACCACCGGGGCTCAGCCCTATTTAACACTTTTTAAAGAGGTATTTTGCAGCCATGTTTCCCAGTACATGTATTGTTTAATTTCCTGGTTGCTGCTGCCATTGATTGTGGATCTAAGTAAAATGACTTTGACAACTTCAATATTTTTCATGATGCTGCTTTTTGGTCCTATTGTGAAAATTTTTGTTTTCTTTATGTTGTGGTTTGGTCTACACTGAAGGGAGGTATAGTTTTTTGTTATCATTACTTTATACTTAAAGTTACAATTTTTTCTCTCATCATGATGATGCATTTTTCATATACTTCACCTTTTTTGGATTATTTTCTCAGCATACAGACTGAATAATATGGTAAAAGGATACAGTCTTGATTTTAGAACACACTTTTTTTTTCTATAACTTCTTGTGTGTGTGTGTGTGTGTGTGTGTGTGTGTGTTGATCCTTTGTTGCGGGGCCTGCAGTGACATTTTATTATTTAATGTATACCCTTTTGTAATAGAATACATTAATATCTTTATTACTAGCTTTAGTGGCTGGTTCATACCTTTTTTTTCCCAATGATTTTATTGGGGGCTCTTACAGCTCTTTTAACATTCAATACATTATTTATCTCAAACATATTTGTACATATATTGCCATATTCATTTCCAAATATTTTCCACTTAAACCTTTGAGATAAGCTCCTCTTTTCCCTTCCCCTCCCCCCCTTTTTTTAAGAATCATTTTATTGGGGGCTCATACAACTCTCATCACGTTCCATACATGTATGAATTGTGTGCAGGCCACATTTGCACACTTATTGCCATCATCACTCTCAAAACATCCTCCCTCCACTTAGGCCCCCAGTGCCAACTCCTGATATTTTTTCACCACATTTGCTTATGCACACATTTGTCGTCAGTGATCATATCAGGAAAGTAAACACGCAGTGTTATGCTTTTTAGTTCATGAAGTCTGATAACTGATCCCTTTGACACCTCGTGGTCCCACAAGCTGGTATGCTTCGTCCATGTGGGCTTTGTTGCTTCTGAGCCAGATGGTTGCTTGTTTACTTTCAAGTCTTTAAGACCCCAGATGCTATATCTTTTGATAGCTGGGCACCATCAGCTTTATTCACCACATTTGCTTATGCACTCATTTGTCTTCAGGGATCGTGTCAGGAAGGTGAGCATCATGAAATGCCAATTTTATAGAACAAAATATTCTTGTGCTGAGGAAGTACTTGAGTGGAGGTCCAGTGCCCATCTGCTGTCCTACTACTAACCCTATAAGTATATGTTCGTTGATCTATTTCCCCATCATCACATATAAATATTTGCACCTATATACATGCCTGCATTTAAGCCTCTATAAATGCCCTTTACCACCCCCCCCCCCAAGTTCTTTTCTGTATTTCCTTTTACTTTCCTCTTGTCCCACTATCATGCTCAACCTCCTTTTGGGTTTCAGTATTTTCTCTCTGTTACATTACTCTTGATCAATCCCTATCAGACCTCTCATACCCACCTTATCACTGATTTTTGAATCAGTTGTTATACCCTTAACCCTGGGCTGGTCAACATCACCTCCTTTCCCCCTCCTCCTTTTCTCTCATGTCCCCCACCCCCACCGCCCAGAACCATCAGTCCCATTGTTTTCGCCTCCAGACTGTTTGTCCAGCCTATCTTACTAGATACACCTGCAGAGAAAACAGTATGTACCAAAAAAGGCATCCTAAAATGAAGAAACCAAAGAAAATAAAACAATGATAGCAACAACCAAAAAAATTCTGACATATATGTAAAAAATAAAAATAATAACAATATAATGACCTATAAATAGTACAAGGTCTGTTCATTGACCTCCAGGAGTGTCTCCTGGTTGAGTTGAATGGGGTGCCACACCTTAGCCCCAAAGTATATTCTTGGCACTCCCAGAGGAACTCTAAGCTCTGTTCCACACCTTTAGTGTTTTGCCATGGTGTGGTTGAGAACGCATTGTTTATAAGGTTTTCATTATCTGACTATGTTCCAAAGCTATGAATACGTTTTCAGGACAGATAAAGAATCGATGCAGGGCTGAGCCCCGGTGGCGTAGTGGTTGTGCGCGGGACTGCGGCCCACTGGGATGAAGGTTCGATTCCGGCTCCCAGGAGCAAAGGCTGGGCCTCCTCCCACCACCAGGGCAGTGATGCCTTAAAAAAAAAAAAAAAAGAATCGATGCATTTGAATTGTAGTGCTGGAGAATAATATTGAAAGCACCATGGACAGCTAAAAGGAAAAACAGATCTGTCTTAGAAAAAGTGGAGCTAAATTGCTCCTTAGAGGTAAGGATGGCAAGATTCCTTCGAACATACTTTAGATATGTTAAAAGGAAAGGAGATCCTCAAGGAGATGGATTGACACAGTGGCTATTAACAATGGGCTCAAATGTATGAACAATTATGAAGATGGTAGAGGTTCAAACAATCCTTTTGTAGTGCATTGGGCCATTAGGGGTTGGAAGAGATTCAATGGTGCCTAACAAAAATACCTCCTAAGTTTTTTATTTTATCACAAAATGTCAAAACTGATTACTCGATAAATAATGCATTTTTTAAAAAATAGCATGTTCTTGTTATGTACCATGCAGTTGGTTCCAACTGAAGGTACCCTGTGTACAAGACAATGAAACACTGTCAGCTCCTATGACATCCTCACAATTAATTCTGCTGTTTGAGCCCATTGTTAAAGCCACTGTGTCAGTCTCCTCAAGAGCCATCCTCTTTCTCTGCCCCTCTACTTAACCAAGCATTATGTCTTCTCCAGGGACTGGTCTTTCCGATAAACATGTCCAAAGTATGTGAGACAAAGTCGTGCCATCCTTGTCTCTAAGGAGCACTCTGAACTTACTTCTTCAAGACAGTTCTTTTTTTTTTTTTTTTTTTTTTTGGACAGTCCGTGGTAATTTCAATATTTTTTGCCAACACAGTGCTTCAAATTCACCAGTTTTTATTTGGTCTTCCTTATTCAATGGCCAACTTTGACATGCATGTGATAAGGTAAATGAAATACCACTGTAGTTCTCAAAGTAACAGCCTTGCATTTCAATACTCTAAAGAGGTCTTGTGCAGCAGATCAATCCAATGCAATACTTTCTCTCATTTCTTTCATTTCTTGACTGCTGCTTCATTGAACATTGATCGTGAATCCGATTAGCACAAAATCCTTTACAACTTCAACCTTTCTTCCATTTATTGAACCATGTTACCTATTGGTTCAGTTGTGAGGATTTTGGTCTTTACATGAGTTGTAATCTGTACTAAAGACTGCAATCGTCCATCCTCATCAGCAAGTATTTCAAGTCCTTTTCACTTTCACCAGGTAAGTTGGTGTCATATGCCTATCACAGGTTGTTAAGAAGCCTTCCTCCAATCCTATGCCACATTTTCTTCATATAATCCAGCTTCTCCGATTATTTTCCTAGCATACATAAAGAATAACTATGATGAGAGGGTACAACCTTGACACACACCTTTCCTGATTTTAAGCCGTGTTCTGTTCTTGCAACTGTCCCTTGTTCCATATACATATTTTGCAGGAGCACAATGAAGTGTTCTTGCATCCTCGTTCCTCTCAAAGCTGTCCATAGCTTCTTATGATCCACACAGTTGAATACCTTTGTATTGCTAATTATATGCAAGTAAAATCTTTCAGTTACTCTTTGCTTTCCACAAAGATCTTCATGACATCATCATCAGTGATTTCTCATGTTTCACATCATCTTCTGAATGTCGCCTGAATCTCTGGAAGCTCCGTATCAATGTCCTACTGTAACTATTATTGTTGGGTGATCTTTAGCAAAACTTTACTTGCCTGTGATACTAGTGATGTTGTTTTATACTTTGTGCATCCTTGAAATAGATACAAATATTAATCTCTTACAGTAGGTTGACCAAGTAGCTGTCTCCAGACTTCTTGCCATAGACAAGTGAGTACTTCCAGTACTTCATCCGCTTGTTGAAACATTTCAGTTGATCTTCCATCAGTTTTTGGAAACTTGTTTAGCTGATGCTTTCAGTGCAGCATAGACTTCTTCCTTTAGTACCTTTGACTCTTGCTCATGTGTAATCTCTTGAAACAGTGGAATGTCACCTAATTCTTTGTGGTTTTCTGTGTAGTTGTCCCACCTTTTTTTTTTTTTTTGCTTCCATCCTTCTTTTGATGCTTCCTACATCATTCAATATTTTGTTGATATAATCTTTTAGTATTCTAAATTGAAACTTGAATTTTTTTTCTTTAGTTTGTCTCAGTTTAAGACGTGTATTCTTTTGGGTTTTATAATTCTAAGTTTTTACACATTTTATTATAATACTTTGCCTTCTTGAGTTGTTCTTTGCAATTTTCTCTTTGACCTCATCATTTCTTCCAATTACCTTAACCACTGTATTATTGAGGACAAGTTTCAGTCTCTTCTGACATTTACTTTTATCTCTTTTTTCCTTTTCTTATATTTTTCGATCTTTTGCTTTCATCATTTTGCTTTCATCATCTTGATGTCCTCCCACAACTCATTAGGTCTTCTGTCATTAGTGTTTAATGCAGCAAATTGGTTCTTGAGTTGTTTGTGAAATTCAAGTTGGATATATTCCAGGTCATATTTCAGCTCTCAGAGATGTGTGTTAATGTTTTTCATCTTCAGTCTGAATTTACATATGAGTAATGTATGGTCTGTTCCATAGTCAGCTCCTACTCTGGTTTTTTGCTGCCAATACTGTGTCTTTTTCCCACATATGTAGTTAATTTGATTTCTGTGTTTTCAATTGAGGAGAAGTCCACTTTATAGTCTCATCTTTTGTGTTGTTCAGAAAAGGTTTTTGGTATGAATAAGTCATTCATTGGTCTTGGAAAATTATATCATGGAATGTCCAGCTTCATTTCTATCACCAAGATCTTGTTTTCCAACTAGTGTTCCTAACATGTTTGTTTCAAACATCCACATTCCAAAGACCAATTATTATCAATGCATAATAATTAATGTATAATTGATCAATTTCAGACATTCTTCAGTAAATTTCTTCAGTAAAATGCTTCTATTTGTACATCGTTAGCATTAGTGATTGGTGAATGGATTTCCTTGTTTGTGGATAGTCATTATCCAATCACAGATAACATTATACTTCAAGAAAGCTTTTGAAGTGTCCCTTGTGACTGTGAATGCAACATCATTCCTCTTGATTGTGTAGTTCCTGGCATAGTAAACCTTTTGATTTTCTGATTCACATTGGCCAATACCAGCCCATTTCAGCTGACTGTTCCCTGGAATATAAATCTTTGTGCTTTTCATTTTGTTTTAAATGACCTCCAACTTTCTTAGATTCATACTATGTCCATTCGAAGTTCAATTATTCTTTGGTATGTGTAGTTGTTTTCTTCTTATTTTGAGTTGAACCCCATCAGAAAATGAAGGTTCTGAAACTTTGCTCCTGCAGGTTTTACTGTCTGCGTCATTATGATGGACTCTATATTGAGAAGGCAGCTCTTCCTCAGTCATATTTTGAGTGACTTCTGACCTAAGTGACTCATCTGACCTAAGTGACATACATGACTAATAAAGAGATAGCATATATACTCGAGTATATATGCTGTGTGTGTGTGAGGCACAAGAGCTGAAAGTTGTTAGCAAACAAAATTAACTTCAAAAGTTGAATATCATATGCTCAAGTCTAAGCTTAGTTTTTTGTTTTTTTAAATTATTTTATTAGGGGCTCATACAATTTTTATCACTATCAGTATATATTATCTATTATATGCAAAGCACATTTGTACATTTGTTGCCATCATCATTCTCAAAACATTTTCTTTCTACTTAAACTCTTGGTATTTGCTCTTCATATTTCCTTCCCTTCCCGCTCTCCCTTCCCTCATGAACTCTTGATAATTTATAAATTATTATTTTGTCATATCCTATCCTGTCCAATGTTTCCCTTCACTCACTTCCCTCTTGTCCACACCCCAGGGAGGAGGTTATATGTAGATCCTTATAATTGGTTCCCCCTTTCTACTCCACCTTCCCTCCACCCTCCCAGTGTCACCACTCTCACCATTGGTCCTGAAAGGATCAATTGTCCTGAATTCCCCATATTTACAGTTCCTACCTGTACCAGTGTACATCCCCTGGTCTACCCAGATTTGTATGAAAAAAATTGAGATCATGATAGTGAGGGGCGGTGGTAAGCATTTAAGAACTTCAGGAAAGTTGCATATTTCATTGTTGCTACACTGTACCTTGTCTGATTTGTCTCCTCCCTGTGACCTTTCTGTAAGGCTCTGTTGCTTCACCTATGGCTTTGGGTCCCCAAGCTGTACTTCCCCTCATTTATAATGATATAATTTTTAGTTCTTTGATGCATGATACCTGATCCCTTTGACACCTCATGGTCACACAGGCTGGTGTGCTTTTCCATGTGGGTTTTGTTGCTTCTGAGCTAGATGTCCACTTGTTTACCTTCAAGCCTTTAAGACCCCAGACGAAGCCTAGTTTTTTCAGCACATTTTAAATGTAGTTTTTGTCTTAAAATTAGGTGCCTTGGCTGATACTCAGACATTCTTATACACAAGTATATATAGTAATCTGGGATTGAGGATCAAAATACAAAATTAATGAAAAACTTATTTCAAAGATAACCCAACTTTTTCAGCACAGGAAGCACGAAATGTAAGAGATACTAAGAAAAAGCTGGAAAACATTCACCAGATCTAGAATGAAGTAAGAAAGACAATTTTGAGGGGGAAAAAAATAACTCCCTAAGGCATTGCATAGGAATATAAATTATAAGGATAGGATAATCCCTGTATAATTTTACTTAATAATTAAGAGGGAAATGATGGGAGGGAACAATGGTTATTTTTGAGTTGTTAATGAAACCTCTTGATTGTATTGTGCACTGTATTCAAAGTGTACAATATGATACTAGATCAAGAAGAAAGATACTTTACAGTTTCCTTTTCCAGGGAATTCTCCAATAGAAATAAGAAAATAAACTAGAATTTTTAAAAAGAGTAAATTTTTACAAATGTTGTATTTTTTAAATCATTTTATTGGGCACTCATACATCACTTTTCATCATGCATAGTTCAATACATAGTTACATAGACTGTGTCAAACACCCCCACTTGCCTGTCCTCGTCGACATTCTCCCAACACCTGCCTTTCCACTTGAGCCCTTGATATGAGCCCCCCTTCCTTCATCCTTCAACCTTTCCCCCCTCTCCCCAGTCCTCATTACTCTACAGTCATTATTGTTTTGTCATATCTTTTTGGGGGGGGCATCACTGCCCTCTGGTGGTGGGAGTAGGAGGCCCAACTTTGCTGCTGGATTTGAACCTCCAACCCAGTGGGCTGCAGTCCCGCGCACAACCACTACGCCACCGGGGCTCAGCCCCATGTTTTGTCATACCTTACACTGCCCCCCATCTCCCCCTGCCCACTCCTCCCTACGTCCGTCCTCCAGATAGGAGACAGTTTGCAGATCCCCGAAGCTGGCTTCCTCTCTCCACCCCACCCTCCCTCTACCCATCTGGCAAGTCTACTCCCACCAATGACCCCGAGTGCCCTGCGTTTCCAGCTCCCATCTCTGCCAGTGCACCTCCAGTCCAACTTGAGCTGCAGGGCAGAGTTGGGACCATGGTGTTTGGGGGAAGGAAACCTTCAGGAAATAGAGGAAAGTTTTATGCATCATTGCTACCTCACTGCCCCTTGATTGTCCCATCTCCTCCCCATGACTCCCCTGTAAGGGGGTGTCCAATTGCCCCTAAGTGGGCTTTGGGTCCCCACCCTCCTCTCCCCCTCATTCTTACTGATTAAATCCTTGTTCTTTGATGTTTGATGTCTGCTCCCATTGACCCCTTGTGATCACACAGGTGGGTACGCTTCTTCTATGTGGGCTTTGCTGTTTCTGCGCTGGATGGCCACTTGTTCACCTTCTAGCCTTTAAGGTCCCAGTTACTTTATTGTTTGTTGGTTGGGTGCCATCAATTTCCTTGGCTCTGTCTGCCTCTGTACCCTTTTGTCCTCAGAGAGCATGACAGGAGGGTGGGCACTTAATGATACGTTTTTTGTTCTTTAATGCCTGATAGCCTGGTCTTTCCACTCCTCGTGGTCGCACAGGCTGGTGTGCTGCTTCTGTGGTAGGCCTTGTTGCACTGTTTCCTCATCCTCAAGCCTTTGAGGCCTCAGCCATTATGTCTTGCTAACAGGGTACCTTTAGCCATCTCCACCACTCTTTCTCCTGTCCCCACTTGTCCTCAGTGATCATCTCAGGAAAGTGCATACACAGTAGTACTGTTTTTTTCCTGTTTGATGCCTGAGACCTGATCCTTTTGACTCCTCAGCCACACTGGCTGGTGTGCTTCTTCCGTGTGGACTTGGATACTTCTTGGCCAGTTGGCTGTTTATCTTCAGGCTTTAAGACCCCAGACTGTATGTCTTTTGATATCTGGGTGCCATTCGTTTTCTTCACCACATTTGCTTATGCACCTATTTGACTTCAGTGATCATATTGGGCCGGTGAGCATCGTGGCCAGATTCATAGAACAAAGTGTTCTTGCATTGAGGGAATGACTGGGTGGGGGCCCAAGGTCCAACTGCTGCTTTAGTACTAAGCCTATAACTATGTGTTCCTGAATTTATGCCCACCTTTTCATAGATAATTATTTTTACCTACATAGATACCTGTGTTTAGACCTCTGTAAGTGCTCTTTGCCTTCTCGTTCCCTCCTCTATTTCCTTCTGCCTTCCTCCTGTCCCTCTTTTGTGGTCAGTCTTCATTTGAGTTTCATAACTTCCTCTCTGTTACATTACACTTACTTTGACCCTATTAGGCCTCCCACACTCTCCTTCCCACCGATTGTGGGCCACTGGTTGTTCACAAATATTGTATTAAAAAAAGTAATAGACCTTTGATGTTTTAATATATGACTAATTTTGTTATAATAATATGTGAACTTTAATATGAATAACCCTTACATTAAAATTATTTAGGAAATGAATTTTCTTTGACAACTTAAATCTCAGGTTCACTTGTTTTTGTTTTAACTTAATACAGTCAATTGAAGTGTTCTTTGGAGCTAAATTATAATACTCTAAAAATCAAATGATACTCAGTTTTGTCAGTTTAATTTTAGTTTCTTTTCACTTCAATTTTTTATACAGGAATCTTTTGAGAGCACATGTTGTTCAAATGTCCAAATGAATGGAGAAATCACTATGAGGCTAAGGAAGAATCTAATATCATCATCATTAAATCTTAAAATTCGGTTTATAACCTTGCTGTTTAAAATTGTGTTAGATTTCAAATGATAGTCTAAAGAATAAGAAGTCTCCAGCACTTTAATATATAATATTGCTCTATTGGCATATTATATATTTACTCATTAAATAAATGACCCTCAGATTTTTTATACATTTCATGTTTTCTCTTATTTACTCTTCATATTCTTTAGTATGTAATAGTGATTATTCCATGTTTTTTGCTTTCCAGTTCATTGATTTATACTCTAGTTTTAGAAGTCTTTTTGTATGTAGTCCTCTTCTGTTGATGGGCTATTGTTGCCATTTCAGTTGTTTTAAGGTATTATTTGGGATTTCTCCTTTTTTTTTTGGCATATATATTGATTGCTATAAATTGACCTCTTATAACTGCATTTTCTATGTCCCACAGCTTTTGATATGTTTTGCTAATTTTCTTGCTTATTTCAAGGAATTTAAAAGAACTCATCCTTTATTTTCTTTGTTACCCAGTCATTTTTAAGTAGTAAGTTGTTCCATCTCCATGTGTTTTCCTTCATGTTACTTTTCCTTCTATTGTTTATTTGTAATTTTATAACATTGTTTGAGAAAATAGATTGTAGAATCTCAATTTTCTTGTATTTCTTAAGGCATGCTTTATGGCATAGTATGTAGTCTGTTCTTGAGACTAATGTGCTTTAGAGAAGAACATATACATACTGTGATTTTGTTGGGTGGAGTGTTCTGTATCTATCTAGGACAGCAGTTCTCAACCTCTAGGTCACAACCCCTTCCCAGGGGTCACCTGATTCATAACAGTAGCAAGGTTACAGTTATGAAATAGCAAAGAAAATAATCTTATGGTTGTGGGGGAGAGTCACCACAACATGAGGAACTGTATTAAGGGGGAAGGATCACCACAACATGAGGAACTATTTTAAAGGGTTGTGGCTTTAGGAAGGTTGAGAACCACTGGTCTAGGAGGTCATGTTTGTTGATATTGTTATTTAGCTATTTTATGTTTTTTAGTTTCTTTCCTGATGATTTTTCTTTCTTGAGAATAACATATTGGCTGAGCCCCGGTGGCGTAAGTGGTTGAGTGCGGGACTGTGGCCCGCGGGCTTGGCGGTTCAAATCCTGCAGCGGCTCTCAGGAGCAGCACTGGGTAGAGCCCACGACCACCAGAGGCAGTGATGCTCCCCACCCCACCCCCCCAAAAAAAAGAGAATGACATATTGAAGTCTCCCATTATTGTAGTCGAACCTATTTCTCCCAATTCTGTGAGGATTTGATTAAGGTATATCAAGGGTCTTGCATTGTGTATTTATTATGGTTATATCTTGTTGGACTAATGTTCCTTGATTTATTATGTAGTGCCTTTATCTCATTAGGTTAATTGCCTTGAAGTCTATTTTTTTCAGGCAGTAACATTGCTGCACCTGTTTTTGTTTTGTTATTTCATTGTTGTTATTTGCATGGTATACTTATATCCAGCCTTTGGTTTTTAGTCTGTTTTTGAGCTGTGTTTTTTGTAAGGAGCTCTTGGTAGGTCTTATTTTCTTATCCATTCTGCTATTCTATCTCTTTAGAAGTCCATTAAGTTTACTTATGTTCAGTGAGATTATTGATATGTATGGATTCTTTTTATTGTCATTTTGGTATGTATCTATGTGAGGGAGAGGCATGCATTTATTTTTCATTTGTTATGCCTAGTTTGAAAATGGCATATACTGGATTCCTTTTTAATCATTTTATTGAGGGCTTGTACAACTCTTATCACAATCCATACATACATCCATTGTCTCAAGTCTATTTGTACATATGTTGCCATCCTTGTTTTCAAAACATTTTCTTTCTGCTTGAGCCCTTGGTATCAGCTCTTCATTTTTTCCCCTTCCTTCTCTCCCCTTCTTCTGTCATGAACCCTTGATAATTTATAAATTATTATTTTTTCATGTCTTACACTATCCGGTGATTCCCCCCACTCCTTTGTTGTCTGTCCGCCCTGGGCGGGGGTTATATTAGGTCATTGTGATCTGTTCCCTCTTTCTCCTCCCACCTTCTCCTCACCATCCTGGTCTGACTACTCTCAATATTGGTCCTGAGGAATTTATTCTAGGATTCTTTTGCCTTTTTTTGGTAGTACAAAATTAATTATGATTAATATGAATATACAATGAATCAGCTTTTGCCGGGGCTGAGCCCTAGTGTTGTAAGTGGTTGAGTGTGTGACTGCGGCCTGTGGGCTTGGCGGTTCAAATCCAGCGGCAGCTCTCAGGAGCAGCAGTGGGTAGCTTCCACAACCACCAGAGGGAAGTGTTGCTCCCCCTCCCCTCCAAAAAAAGCTTTTTCCATGTCAGCATTCTCCGTATATACACATGACATTACTTTTTATCAACCATGTTTCCAAACCTCTCCCCTTATTTCCCAAATTTTGTAGTATCTTTCTTGATAAATTTTATTGTCTGGGGGGAGAGCTTTCATTTTTATACCTTTTGAAAGGTGCAAGTGAAAGAGTTGATACTGTGCTTTTATTTTTATCTGAGTAGCAAAACATTTTCAAATATGCCTTTTTCTTGGCTCGTGAAAGGACATATTTTAAGACTAAGTATGTTGTATGTCATAGAATGAGTTGATACTCTGTCAAGCATGATGTGCCCCCTCCAGGAACCAGCCCCTTGTGATAACATTGACCAAGTGTATTAGAGCAAATCTCACTGTCCTTGCTTTGAAGGAGCATTCTAACATGAGCTATTTTGTTTTTATTAAGTTTTTCTTAAAGTTTATTTAATATTGGCTGAGCCCCGGTGGCGTAGTAGTTGTGCACAGGACTGCGACCCACTGATTGGAGGTTCAAATCCAGCAGCAGCTCTTCCGGAGCAAGGTTGGGCCTCCTACTCCCACCACCAGGGCAGTGATGCCAAAAAAAAATTATTTAATACTTTTTGAATTCAGAAATGCATTTGATGTGTTTCCAAAATTATTGAGCATTTATATGAAAAATTCTTAATTTTTAGTTTCATTAACTAAACTAGCTTTCAGAATCATTATTACTTGTAGCATTTGCTCTTTCCACAATACACATTTTAATTTGTGGGGCGGGCATCACTGCTCTCTGGTGGTCATGGGAACTACCCAGCCTTGCTCCTGGAGAGCCGTTGCTGGATTTGAACCGCCAAGCCTTTGGGCCGCAGCCTCGCATTCAACCACTACCCCACTGGGGCTCAGCCCACATTTTAATTTTAATGGAAAAGAAGAACAATGTTGTTAGGTGCCATCAAATCCGTTCTTACCCGTTCTGACTCTGTGTACAACAAAACAAAGCACTGCAGTGTCCTAGACCATCCTCACAACATTCCTATTCTTGAGTCCATTGTTGCAGTGAATTGTGTCAATTCACTGTGTCTAAGGGCTTCTTTTTTGCTGCCCCACTACTTTACTAAGATTACCTCTGGGGACTGGTCTCTCTTACATCATGTGCAAAGTGTGTCATAGGAAGTCTCTCCATCCTTGCCTCAAAGGAGCCATCTGATTGCTTTCAAGACAGATTTGTTTGTTCTTTTGTCCAGCCCATGATACTGTCAACATTCTTCTCCAGTACCATAATTCAAATGCATCAGTTGTTCTTTGGTCTCCTTTATCCACCTTTTACATGCATCTGAGACAATTGAAAACAGCATGGTTTAGGTCAGGCACACCATAGTCATCAAAAGAACATGCTCTTCAGTACTTTAAAAAGGTCTTTTGCCGCAGATTTACCCAATGCAGCATTGTTTGCGCTCTTGACTTCTGTTTCAAGGAACATTGATTGTGGGTCCAAGCAAGACAAAATCCTTGACGCTGTCGATCTTTTTTCTGTTTATCATGATTTTACCTATCGGTAGAAGTACAATAGGTCAGCGTAAAAGGAGAATTCTTTATAACTCAAGTAACATCTATAATTTTTTTAACATCTATAATTCTTGCATATGCTTTTTTGTGTTACTGGTAAATCTGAATTATGGGCCTTTTCTGTGTTATTCATGTTATGATATTAGATACCATGTTTATGTTATTCATGTTATGGTATTAAACCATAAAATGGTCATTGTGCTATATGTTCCACAAACAGCAAGGATTGAGGCACCTAAATCTTCAACTTTGAAAGTCTAAGATGAAATTTTTCTTGAATACCAAGGTCCTAGTAGAAAACTAGATCCCTATGTGGCTCACTTTGTGATTGTCTCCTAATCAATAGGATTGCAGTTCAAACACACTAAGCAGCAACCAAGGATGAAAAGCCTGATCATCTCTTCCTGTAAAGATTACATATATATATGTGTGTGTGTGTATATATTCCCACGGAGCAGTTTTATTCTGTAACACATGCCATGAATCAACTTGATGACAATGGGCGTGGTGTTAGTTTGTAGCACAAAACTGGAACACCTCAACTCTTTGATTAATTTTTAGATTACCAAACACCATATTTTAAACAATTTCTCATGATGTAATTAGAGAATTTTGCTAGGAACATTAAATAGCTGATTATTCTTAATGTGGTTACATCTTGCATTATTTCAGTTTTCCTTATTGAATGCATGTGGGTTTTTCCCCTTACCTTCCTTCCCCCACCCCCTATTTTTCCCCCTTTATTAATATCAGGAGGAGGTATTTTGGAATTTTCTTAAAATAAGTGTTTATTTAAATATTATACTTGGTGCAACATTTTTTTTTTACAAAGATATTTTTTCTTTTTCAATGATAAAAGTTCACCCCATAATACAAAGTCTAAGGACATTTTATGAAATTTGTTGCTTTAGATGGTCTCACTTACTAGGTGGTTCAGATAGTTACACACTTCAATGTTAACCCAGAAGTAGAAGGTTTGAGGCCACCCAGAGAGAATTTGGAAGAAAGACCTGAATGACTTTTTTTTTTTAAGGTTATTCTTTTTTATTTAAACTGGGATATTGATCAGCCATTAAACTTTACTCATCTCTAAAGTATGTCATATGTACTTAACAGGCTGTTGCCAGGATTAAATAAAGCCCTATATGATAAATGTAAACACAAATATGTATTAACAGTACTCTTGGCTTTATCGTTCACTTTTGAAGAGATAGAGCCTAGAATTATATTTCACATTATTTTTGTCATCACTCTAATTACTGAAACTATTGTCTGTTTAAGCTATTGAAACTAAAAAATTATCTTCAGAATTTGCCAGGTTGTTCTATTGCCAAATAAAGACACATTCAAGTAAATTATTTGTTTCTATCTCTCTCCCCTATGCAAACAGCCTGAAGTATTGGAGCAGCTGAGTGGATTAAAAGAATTTTGGATGGATGGTAATAGACTGACTTTTATTCCGGGGGTATGTATAGAAAATATTAAAGGATTTCACTTATGATCTTTCTTTGAAAATGCTATGGTTTTTAATTTGTAACAAAGATTTTTTATTAAGAGTATTAAATATAAGCAAATTGTTTTTTATTAATAACATACAGATTTTGATTAAAATTAGAAAATTTCCTAAATAGACTGTGTCAAATTATTTTTTTTGACACTGTATACTGTGTCTCTATCAGCCTATCAGTTGTCCTCATATTCTAATCCAGTTTTCTTAGGGAATTGCGGAAAATTTTTGCATACTTCTCTACTGACAATCATACATTATTAATTCTAAGTAAATCATGAGAATCCCCATATTTGTTATTTTCCTTGCAGATGATGGGTAGCTGAGTTCTCAAAAAGAAAAGTACCCTCCTGGGCTAAAATGAGTAGGAGCCTCTTAGCTTTTATTACTGAATGCATTATAATAAACATTTTAATTAATCTCTTTAGTTTTTCTCTTAAGAACATTGAATTATGTATTGTAATTTGTATTAGATCTATTACCTAGACATTTCACAAATTAATGTTAATGGAGCTACTGGATTTCCTTTTTTTTATTTACAGTTTATTGGTAGTTTGAAACAGCTCAAATATTTGGATGTTTCTAAAAACAGCATTGAAATTGTTGAAGAAGGAATTTCAGGATGTGAAAACCTTCAAGACCTCCTATTATCAAACAATTCGCTTCAGCAATTGCCTGAGACTATTGGTTTGTATTGCTTTCAAATGCATACCATTAGTTTTTAATTAACATAAAGTCTAGAATGTAGCTTATATTTGGTGTCTTTTTTCAGGCCTAGAAAAATCTAAATTGAGCCTCTCCTATGAGAGTTTTACTTGATATTGTGCTTATGTTTATATTGTTACTTGCACTCTCTTTTTTTTTACATTACTAATTGCTTTAGTAGTATATGTTGTTATGTTCTTTCATTTTTTTTTTTCCCAATAATTTTAGTGGAGGCTCTTAGAGCTCCTATAACATTCACTACATCATTTGTATCAAGCATTTATATTTGTATTTATATTTAATATGTTACTAAATTTATTTTATTTAATATATTTGTGTTTAATATATATTTGTAGATGTTATATATAATATTTATTCATTTTACATTTGTATTGTTAATTGCATTCTCTTTTTAAAAATTTCTTAGCCCTTTTTGTCTGAGGTTACATTTTGCATATTTCCTTATATACTCATGTATAAGCTAAGTTTTTTAACATTTTAAATGTAGTTTTCATGGTGCAATTAGGTGCCTTGGCTGATATTCAGGTTGGTTTATACTTGAGTATATACAGTAATTTAGAATTATCTTCTCTAATTTAACCCTTTTACGAATGTTTATTACATGTAAAATGCTGATCACTATATGTACTATTTTCAGATTAACCATTAGTCTGGGTTGTGTGCATCTTGTCTGTGTTGTGATATTGTTCTAGGAGTGGGGTTACATCAGTGAACAAAACTGACAAAAAGTTCATAGTGTCGTGACCTTTACATTACTAGACACATTTACAATATGCCAGTAAGTGGTTGATGTTGGTAAAAAGTACAGGATAAATACTAGAGAGCGATGACATTGGGTCAGGAAAATTATTTTTGATTCATGTCAAAGGTGTTGACTGTGGGTATATTTGCTTCTAGTTCTTATTGAAATGTTCTGTTATTTTTTTCCTCTAAAGGTTCTTTGAAGAATGTCACTACTCTTAAAATAGATGAAAACCAACTAATGTATCTACCAGATTCTATAGGAGGGTAAGCATTTTATGAATTAAATGTGAAGATTTTGCTCTCAGCTCAGCATGCCAGATGTGTGCATTCATCTATACATACGTATATTCAGATAATTGCATTAAATCTAGAAGAGATTTCATAAATGTTTAAGAATTTGCATGCAGATGGGCATATTTATAATAAAGATAGGCAGACCTATTTATTGTTGATAAGCTTTAGGTTAGTGAGAATTGCTAAAAACCAAGGTCAAATGTTCCTATGTTCTTAATTTTTTGGATTATACATAAAAACTTAATAATGTTGGTTTCTTTTCTAACTATAGATTAACATCAATTGATGAACTGGATTGTAGTTTTAATGAAGTTGAAGCTTTGCCTTCATCTATTGGACTGCTTACTAATATAAGAACTTTTGCTGCAGATCATAATTATTTACAACAGTTACCACCAGAGGTATGAGATTTTAATTTTTTGTGTTTTTACTTACCTCTCTTATTATTAAAATTATACCTATCCAGTTTGATTTTATTTTTCTTTCAGATATAATTTAATGTATTACTGGATAATTTTAGAATAATAGTTTAAATGTTGAAGTAGTAGCTAGATGATTTATACATGAGAAACAATTAAAAAGTAGGAGTTAAATGATGCCACAAAAAAGTAAGTTAAATTCATTTTACAAAAGCAAAGAATAGTTTTTTTTTTGTTTGTTTTGTTTTGTTTTTTGGCATCACAGGTGGTGGGAGTAGGAGGCCCAGCCTTTGCTCCATGGAGCTGGAATCGAACCTCCATCCCAGTGGGCCGCAGTCCCGCGCACAACCACTACGCCACCGGGGCTCAGCCCACAAAGAATAGTTTTAAAAATATTAACAAATACTATTCAAAAGGCCAAATAACATTTTTATTGTGGTTATTTTATCATTGTCTTTTCTCCCATTTGTTCTTCTCTCAGTCAATGATAACCACCTATAAAAATTTTGTCTCTGCTTGCATTTTAGGTGTTTCATTTGCTTGAAGTTATACATTATATGACCTTTTGTGTCTGTTTATTGACTCAACATAAAGTTTTCAAGTTTCATCTATGTCATAGCACTTCAATTTTTTTTTCACGGTTGAATATTATAATATTCCATAGTTTATGAAATTCACTTATCTTTTGATTAACATTGAGGTTGTTTTCACTTTTATGTTATTGTGAATAATACTGCAGTAAGCATATCTGTACAATAAACCAAAATATTTTACCCTTAATTTTGTTTCTCTTACAGATTGGGAATTGGAAAAATATAACTGTGCTGTTTCTTCATTCTAATAAACTTGAGACACTTCCAGAGGAAATGGGTGATATGCAAAAATTAAAAGTCATTAATTTAAGTGACAATAGGTTTGTATTAATCATGCAGTTTATAGAAAATATTGCTTGAATGTATGATATAAAATATCATGCTTTTTTTCCCCCTCCTTTTTATTACATATTCCATTTTGGGTTGACTTCAGCAATAGTTTTTATTCTCCCCTGATACCTGTTGAACAAAACAGCTTTGAATTTAATGTATAAGCAATAGTGTTCTGGGTAGATGTGCAGTTAAGCTTCACTCACATAGCTTGGGAAATAAAGCCAAAGTACAGAGTAAATAAATAAATTGGATTGCTAAATTCGAATAATGTTGGGATTTACATAGAATGTCAATACTTTTCCCTGAAATAAAGTACTAGCGAGAATGATAAAACTGTATTAATAGAGCATATTTACATTGTTCTATAAATAGGTACATGATATCTATGCAGTCTTTAAAACATCCCCATACAGTAATATGATAGACCATTCCATTAAGGAGAAAATTAGACATAATTCGGTGACTCGCACAAGGTCAGACACCATATAAATTAGAGCTTTGATTTTAAAACCTAGTTTTCTAACTAGTACATCTCCTGACTTCTTTTATTTTGCATTATTTTAAAAGGACATTATCGTTAACACTCAAATAGTTTTAGGTCTTTTTCATTTTAATGTTTAATTTTTACTTGCATTTTCTCCCTTACAGATTAAAGAATTTGCCCTTTAGCTTTACAAAGCTACAGCAATTGACTGCTATGTGGCTCTCAGATAATCAGGTACGCAGTCTTAATTTGTAAATGACTGACATTCCAGATTTATTATATACTTGTGTGTTCTAATTTGCATAAAGACATTTAAGAATGCTTACTCTGTGATACACATGTAAGAATTTTGTATTTATGTAAAATGTGCCAAGAAAAGTCTTAGTAAATATATAGAAACATGTCATTATGTATTATGATTATTATGATTACATATATGATTATTTAATTGTTTTTCTTTGTTGTTTTTTAATTATTGTATTGGGAGCTCATAGCAGTTATAAACTCATAGAGAACTAATTCTATTAGATTTATCTAATTTCTCTTAAATCTGTAAAAGAGGCTGAGCCCTGGTGGCCTAGTGGTTGTGTGCAGGACTGCAGCTCACAGGGTTGACAGTTCAAACCCTGCAGCAACTCTCCAGGAGCAAGACTGGCCTTCCTGCTCCCACCAGGGCAGTGATGCCACACACACACACAAAAAAACCTGTAAAAGCATGGGGAATCAGACTCAGAACCCTTTATCCTTAATAAGTTTTTGGTGATCCTGTAAGGCATATATGATTATTTAATTGTTTTTCTTTGTTGTTTTTTAATTATTGTATTGGGAGCTCATAGCAGTTCCTATCACAATATATACATACATAGTGTCAAGTATATTTGTACATTTGTTTCTGTCATCATTTTCAAAACACTTTCTTTGTACTTGATACTTTGTATCAGCTCCTCATTTTCTTCCCTCCCTCCTGTACCCACCCTCCCTCATGAACCCTTTATAATTTATAAATTCGTATTTTTTCATGTGTTAACACTGACCAATAAACCCCTCACCAACAATGAGAGTAGCCATACTAATAAGGGAAGGGAAGGGGGGGGGTAGGTGGAAGGAGAATAGATTACATATAACCCTCTCCCTGGGGGATGAAAACCAGAAAGTGAGTAAAAGGAGACATCAGTCAATTGTGTTCCTAATTGGACACTTTCACAGTCTTTAAGAAGTTTTTCTAAAAAATTAAGGGATTCCATGAACTTTTTTAACTGATGCTCACAACAGGCTTTAACTATTTTGGGGAACTGGGATAAATTGGGGAAGAGATTGAGCTTTGTTTGTACCAAATTTAAATAACAGTCTCATGGGCGAGGGAGAGAGAGTAAATCTGTAAAATGAAGTCTTACGTGGTAGTAAGTGCTAGGAAATGTAAAGAGTAGTAGGGTTGGACTAGATCCCGAGTTACAGATAGGGTGACTAGGAAATGTTCAAGAGGGAATGGTAGGGCACTTTACCAAGTGATAGCAGGATTGACCATGCGGAGCCATGGGTGGCAGGATTCAACATTTGGTGGAATTTTCAGTGAAAAGGTCCTAATTTGATGCATTTGGGTTTTAAATAAAAATCCAGTAGACTGCTGTGTAATGAACAAGCGGCGGAATTGTACAGTATTAAATGAGAGATGGAACCAGGTCACTTGGTGCCTTGTACAGAATGTGTACTTGGAATGTCTCTCTAGGTTAGATGGATTCACTCTGAGTTGGACTGTTTCAAGTCAGGGAAAGATAAAGAGTTATGTTTTTAAAAGATCATCCTGAGATGTGAATAATAAGGGATGGCTGCTGAAGGTAAGAGTGAGATACTCAAGATGTGAAGCATAGATACTAGTAAGAAGATTGCTGCAGAAGAAAAATGTTGGCAGGCTTCGATTAGTGTGATAGTAGTGGATTTAGGTTGTATTTTTAAGATTTTACTAGTGGAAATTACTGACGGACTAAATGTGGAGCTTAAGAGGAACAATCAGCTATGACTGCTAGACTCTTAAAACAACAAAACAATTTCACGGCCATCAAGTTGAAGTTAACTTCTGGATGATCCTTTAGGACAGCGTAGAACTGTTCCTGTGGATATTCTTAACTAACTCTTTACAGGAGTAGAAAATTCCTTCATTTCTCCTAAGGTGCAGCTGGTAGTTTTGACCTACTGACTTTAAAAAGCTCAGCCCAACACATAACCACTGTACTGCTTGGGCTCTTTTGTAACTCAAGCAAAATAGAATATTTTACTGTTTTTGAAACAGGAAAGACAAGTTTGGTGGGATTAATATCAGGAGTTTCCTTTTTTACATTGTTAAATTGAGAAGTTTACTATATATTAAGATAGGAATCTCTTATCTGCAGCTGTCTATATAAGTTTGGCTATTGATGGGAGCTATCAATTTGGGGGGCAATGTTCTACAAAGAAGGAATTTAAAACTATGTAATTGGATGAGATACCTAGGGAAATTGAAAAGAAAAAACAGCCAAAAACTGAGCCCAACAATAGAAAGCCATCTGAAGGAGGTCAAATGCAGCTGATAGGTCAGACTACTAATTGTCCATTTGTTTCCAAATTAAAGGCAGACAGTTATTGGCCCAGCATAGAGCCATTTCAGTGGGATGAAGAAATGAAAACCTGATTCAGTATATGTAAAATGAACCCCCTGAGACACTCTTGAAACTTAGAATTAAAGGCAGATGTTGGGAGAATGCTGACGAGGGCAGGCAAGTGGGGGTGCTTGGCACAGTATATGTAACTGTGTATTGAACTATGTATGATGAGGATATGTACGAGCGCCCAATAAAGTGACTTTAAAAAAAAGTAAAAAAAAACTTAGAATTAAGTCTTTCCTCTACCATCTTCTAGCAAATAGCAGCAACACATACAATAAAGGCTATTATTGCTAGTAAGATCTATGCCCTTATTAAAATCAGCTATATGAGAACAATGTTGACATTGTGATAGTTAACATTAGAATAATGTATAAAATGGGCATTTAGTCATCCTAGTTATGAAAAGTCATATACATCTGCCTTGAATATAAAGGGAAGAGAAAGTAATCTTGATGGTACATATTTTTCAGCCCCACTATAAGGGAAGGAGCCAGTTTAACATTTGAATGGACAAATGGTACGTTCAGATTATATTTTAGAAAGACCATGTGGCTTTATCTTCAGATGCCAAATATTAAGACAGGGAAAGCTGAATTGGAAAACATTGTAATAATCTAGACCAGTGGTTCTCAACCTTCCTAATGCCATGACTCTTTAATATAGTTCCTCAAGTTGTGGTGACCCCCAACCATAAAATTATTTTCGTGGCTATTTTATAACTAATTTTGCTACTGTTATGAATTGGGCAACCCCTGTAAAAGGGTCTTTCAAATCCCAAAGGGTCATAACCCTCAGGTTGAGAACTGCTGCTCTAGACCAATGTTTTCCGAAGTTGACGATTTTACTCCTCAGGGAGAGGTACTGTAATAGTGCAGGTGTGCCAAAACAGATACACTTTATTCTGGACTAAGGGCTGTAATTCAGAAAGAAGTTTTCAATTACCAGCAGGTGCTGAGTTTCTTCTTTTTTGGCTCCGGTAAGGAGATGGTAGGTCAAATATGTTGGGGACCTTATTTATGATCTAGGCCAAGGTTCCAGCAAACGTTTGACACTAAAGAGTCAATCCTGTCACTCAAAACAATTTCAAAAATTATCTGAGCCATATTTTTACAAAAAAAATTAGTATCAATATCTAATAATCTTTAGTTTTTTTCAGTTTTACTTAAAAGCCACATGTACATAGCAAATGAGCTGCGTATGGCTCGGGAATCACTGTCCTGCGCTTTAGGAAATGTTGGCCTCTTAATGTTTTTCCTAAAGGGCGGTTTCTTAATTTTGAAGCCTCTCAAGGTGATTACATACAAGTTGCTTTTTCATTATTTTAAAAAAGGATCCTGAGGTATTCTGATGTTTATAAGTCAGGTAGATTTAATAGGTTTAAAAGTGGTCACAGTCATGGAAGGAAAGCGCTATGTGTTATATTTGGCAACTTGGTTTGATTGTAATTTAAATAACTTAAGTGATTTTATAGTTAGCGTATTTTTCGCACCATAAGATGCACTCCCCCCCCCCCAAAAAAAAAAAGTGGGAGAAAACGAGGGTACATCTTCTGGTCCAATGGTGTGATACCCCAGAACATTTTAGTGTACTGGTCCTATTTGATTCAGAATAGTTTTTTCTTGTTTTTCTTCTCTAAAAACTGGGTGTATCTTTTAGTCAGGTGCATCTTATATGGTTCAAAAAATACAGCATATGATGAACATTTTCTTAAAAGACATTTAAAAAATCATTTAAAGTACTAAGGTGATGAGAGAATGGAATGACCAATTTTAGTGGCTGTTTGGAGACGATTGGATGAAGAAGAAATAAAGTAGATTAGAGAGAATGAAGTAGCCAGCGGCCGTGAAAGAAGTGATCCTTTAGTATCACAGTTCATGTTTACAGCTGTTGGAAAGAAACTAGATAGTAAGGCTATCAGAGGAGGTAGAGTAAGAGGGTAGAATTAAATCTGAGGCAGAGATTCTCTGACATTGCTCAGTGCAGGCAGTGTGTGTCTAGGAGAGAGCGCTGAGAAGTCTCTTGGTTTGCTGATCACCAGTTTGTAGTAATAATAGTTACTCAGCTGAATGATAGAGAAAGCGCATAGCTGGAATTTTTCTGACTTGCTTTTTTTGCCAGAGAAAGGTGCCTTGAAGGACAATGGAGCAAGGAATTCTTAATAATTGGCAATAAAGTGTTAGAGTAGAAAGAAGGATGTAAAATCAGGTGCAAGGGATGGAGAGGAAATAGAAAGGCAAGAAGGGGCCTGAACCCCGGTGGCGTAGTGGTTGTGCGCGGGACTGCGGCCCACTGGGACGGAGGTTCAATTCCGGCAGTGGGGCTGGGCCTCCTACTCCCACCACTGGAGAGCTGTGATGCCAAAAAAAACCAAAAAAGGCAAGAAGGGTCTAGTCCTGGATCCTCAAACTACATTCCGCGGGCCACATGCAGCCCGCCAAGGACATTTATCCGGCCTTCAGGGATTTTTGCCGCTGCTGCCTGTCCTGCTTAGCAGCCGACTCATCCTGGGCCTGCAATGAATTTGTTCATAGTTTGGTTTTTTTATTTGTTTGTTTTAACTATAGTCTGATCTGAGGGATAGTGAGCTGGCCTCCTGTTAGTGTTTGGTGCAGATCTTGGATGAGGCTGATGAGCGAGTAGGAGAGTTGCTTGGTTTCTATGTCACCATCCTCTCCTGGCTGCACTTTGGACTTTACACTCCTCCTCAGTGACCTTTGCACACATCTTTCCTCTTATGTGTTGGCATTCCTTGGGGTGCTCTTGACTCTGTATTTGCTTCTCTTCATACAACTTCACCTTTTGAGAGATGGGCATACTATCTATATGCTCGTATTCCTAGATAGAGCTTAGTTTAGCCCTGTTATTCCTTGAATTTCACTCCTATAACTAACTCATTGCCTATATAACATTACAACCTGGATGACTCACAGGCATCTCAAATTCAATCCACCTAAAATTGAACATGTCATCATCTGCTCCTCCCAATATTTTTCTCTTTTTGGGATCCCTAGCTCAGGAAGTAGTATTTAATGAACCTAGAGACTTAGTACCATTTAACTAATCTTTCTACACTTCAATGAATTCCTAAGCTTTGGTAAGTATTAACTGTTAAGTATCCTGGGTGTTGTCTACTGTGTTTTATTCCCACTGCATCTTTTGAATGCAACATACCATTATCTCTCACTTAATACCTGCACGGTGTACATAGTAGTCACTAGTAGTGAGCATTTGAAATGTGGCTTTTGAGATATGCTGTAAGTGTAAAATAAAGTTTTGAGGAGGTTTTTTTCCCTACTTTTATTGTAATGTACTTGATAGTAGTTTTTTTAATCATCTTATTGGGGGCTCATACAACTTTTATCACATAGATCCATCGTGTCAAGCACTTTTGTATATTTATTTCCTTCATCGTTCTCAAAATACTTGCTTTTCACTTGAGCCCCTGGTATTCGCTCATTTTTCTCTTCCCTCCCTGCTCCCCCCTTCTCCATGAACCCCTAATAATTTATAAATTATTCTTTTGTCATATTTTATACCATCCAACGTCTTCCCTCCCTTCTCTGCTGTCCGTCCCCCAGGGAGGAGGCCAATGTACATCTTTGCAATCTGTTCTCCCTTTCGATCCCACCTTCCAGTTTTTTAAATTAAAACTTAATAATTTTGTTATTGGGAACAGTTTTTACATGCACAGTTTATTGACATTTCTCAAGGAATGCAGTCATTCTCATAATCATGTTCTGAGTTGTTCCTCCCTCACTAACTTGAAGCCTATAAGACTCATGTCTGATTTTTTTTTTTTCATGTCTGATTTTTCAGACTAGATTTTCAGGAGTTATTTTTAAAAAGCTTCCCAACTGCCTTTGATAAACTATCTAAGGGGAGGGACTTTATTCTCTCTTCTCACTGTTCCCTCATCTGATAAAAAATTGCTGATAAAAGAACTTAGCTTTTTCATCTCTATTCTTTATCATCTCTATTCTTTATCTTTTTATTCTTGAGGTTAGAACTCAGCATTTGGAAGTGCTAATTCTACCTCTAATTTGTAATATCAATGAGCTGGAGGGCGGGGTTACAACTAGCCTCCTCTTGGGAGGCATATTATTTGGGGAAGGACTGAGACCACCATTTCCGTTAGTTCAATGAAAATGTTCATTGAAGAAGTTTGAGACATAGGGTAATTTGTTTACTGTGAAACCAGAGGAGCAGGGCACAAGTGGAATGACTGAAAGAGAGTAAAATTATAGAATGGAATTAGATGGTGCAAGATTTCCTTAAGAATCGATGCAAAGAACTGACTGGGTGGCATGTGGGGGTAGGATATGAAAGCCCTGCCTGTTTGGTAAGACGTAATTCATTAGTATTTTAGGTAAATTAGGTCGGCAAAAGAATTTGCTACATTAAAAAGTAAATTGGGCTGAGCCCTGGTGGCGTAGTGGTTGTGTGCGGGACTGCGGCCCACTGGGATGGAGGTTCAATTCCCGCTCACTGGAGCAAAGGCTGGGCCTCCTACTCCCACCACCAGGGCAGTGATGCCTTAAAAAAAAATAAATAAATAAATGAAAAGTAAATTGATAGCACAAGGTAATCAGGAAAAAAGTCTTAAGAAAAAACAAAGTTAAAAAAAAAACATTTATGGCTCTACCACTGAATGATTTGTGTTGCCATTGATGGCCACAGGAAGCACAGGGGAAGGAAGCAGTGTTTGTTTTAAGCACTTTTCAGCTGATGACTAGCATAAAACTTGAGATAGCTAAACTAAACTTTTCCAAATGATTTCCACAAAGTCATCTTTCTAAGGGGGAAGTACTAGAGTGAACAAAACATAAAATGGAAAATCCTGTTTTAAGACTTTATCAAGTAAATTGTTGTAACATGGAATTGATTAGGCTATAAGTACTTAGTATATGAAAAACATTTTAAATTATATTGATAGTTCATTGACAATTGCATTACAGTGAGAGTTAGCTTTATGCTAAAAACTAGGTTTTATTTTTTAGATTTTATAAGATTTCAAAACACATATAGACATGTTGTTTTCTATGTTTGAGTTTTATAATATACCAGTTGACATTTATAGGAAAATGATGAGTACTCATTCAGAGAGATTGCTGAATAGATGGTGGTATTAGGATTGTTACATATTAAACCTTTATTTTCTTTCCCTAGTCCAAACCCCTGATACCTCTTCAAAAAGAGACTGATTCCGAGACCCAGAAAATGGTGCTTACTAACTACATGTTTCCCCAGCAGCCAAGGACTGAGGATGGTAGGAACTTAACCTCTTTTTCTTCTTTTTAACTAATTGAAAAAAAACAAAAACCTTTGATTACACAAAGCAAAGGTGTGGAATGACTTTTAAGTGTTAAAACCCAACTCAGCTGCTTTGAAAGGAATTTGGAGACTTGATTTAGAAAGAACTCTCTAAGTCAAGAACTTAGGTTTATATAGATAACTAATTTAAGTGCATAAATATATCAAATGCTTCTTTTTTTTCCCCTTTTTCTTTGGGGGCCGGGGGGGGGGGCATCACTGCTCTCCGGTGGTGGGAGTAGGAGGCCCAGCTCCACTGCTGGAATTGAACCTCTGTCCCACTGGACCGCAGTCCTGCACACACCCACTACGCCACCGGGGCTCAGCCCTCAAATGCTTCTTTACATTTGAAATTAGCAGCTAACTAGATCTCTTGGATTTTTCAATTTAGCTAAATATTATTTACTGCCATCTTGTTGCTTTTGACTCAGCAACCATAAAGGTTGGGGTAGCAATTCTTCTGTGGGTTTCCACAACTATTGCTCTTTATGGGAGTAAAAAGCTTCATCTTTCTCCTGCACAGCTGTTGATGATTTTGAAATGCTGCCCTGGTTGTTAACAGTCACTGTGGCACTAGAACTCTTAGCTAAACATGAATAGTATGTATGTAGTGTTATGTAATATAAGATATGACAAATTATTAAATCAGACAGGACTTTGTTGTTTATGTTGAAGACTTAATTTTACTTAACACTAACTAGACACCAGATCAGGATTATCTATAATGACTACATATGTTTACCCTAATAGCCTTAATTAGGTTATAATTTTGACCAAAAAGGGAAGATCCCTTATTTGGCACATACATTTTATGGGTTATAGTATGGAGGCCTGTCAAATTAAGGAGATAGTTTCTGTTGTATATTGTACTCTATGTAAAAATGTATATTTGAATTTAAAATACATTATTTTTATATTTATATCTTTCTCCAATCTTCAAAAATCTCAATGGTTTAAAATTATTTATAAATTAACTCCATGCAAAAATACCAAAGGAAAAATGATATAACTCATGGATTAAAATTGACAGCCATAAGTTGATTTAAACTTATAGTAACATCTGTATAGCCTAATAGAATGAATGGTCCCTGTGGGCCTTTGAGACTTTCAAGTCTTTATGGGAGCAGACAACCTCATCTTTCTCCCTCAGAGTAGCTGATGGGTTCAAACCAACCGTGTGTTTAGAAGTTCAGTGCATATATACCAGTATAACACTAGGTCTATTAGTTTAATGATTGCTCTTAATTTACAAAATACTGTACAAGAGGAGAAATATTGGGTATAAAGTGCTCCACAGTATGTCAATTTGGGTTGTGGCAGATTCAGCAAACAATTTTGAAATACTTGAATAGACCGAAGACCAAAGATCAGATTTGTATTTCTTTACTAGTATAAACAGAAAACTCATTGAGCACTCTAAACTATTTATTTATTCCTCTTTGGAAGAGGAAATTAAAGACTTGCTTTGATTAACACACACACACACACACACAAATAAAACAACAAAAAACTAACAAACTTGCTGCCATAAAGTCAGTGTGATCCCCTGTGACTTTCAGAGACTGTTTATGGGAGTACAAAACCCAGTCTTCTGCAGAGCTGCTAGTGGTTTAAAACTGCCAACCATGCAGACTGCAGCCCAACACTAGTAGGGCTCCTTGCTTTGATAAAAGATATTACCAAGTGAGTGGGTACATTGAAAAGATATATTTGGGTGGTGCAAAACTTGCTTAACTTTTGGATTGAATTGTCTTAGACTTGTGATACATGAAATTTATAAAGCTTCATTCATTTGAAAGCTTATTAAAGCTGTGAAAATAAGTTTGCAAGAAGATTTATTTTCCATGTATTTAATTTAACTCCACTTCCCAACTTCCATATTAGGCACTATAATAAAATACTGAGTGTATGTGTGGAAAAAATAGTGTACTTTGGGCTGAGCCCTGGTGGCGTAAGTGGTTGAGTGCGGGACTGCAGCCCGCGGGCTTGGCGGTTCAAATCCAGCGGCAGCTCTCAGGAGCGGCACTGGGTAGTGCCCATGACCACCAGAGGCAGTGATGCCCCCCTCCCCCCAAGTAGTCTGCTTCATTCTAAGAAGGCAGTGTTGATGTCGTGCTTCTTGCAAGCACTATGTATGCACTAGTTGCATGAATAATTGCTGCTGTGATTAATAATAGTTGCCTGTGATTTGACCCAACATATCAAAAACAGATAGCATTCTGAAGGTAGAGTCTCTAAAAGAAGAAATTTCCTCATGTCATTAAGCCATGCAGTGTTTTTAATATACTGTTTGTGCCTTGCTGTTTTTGTTGCTATTCTGTAGAAATTTCATAATCTTTATATTCACATTAATGTGACTAAATATGATACTATCAATGGATATCAATTGATATACCATATTCCGTACTTCATTTTCCTAGTATTAAGCTATTAAATACACAGTTGTAGGACTATTAAAAGCCTTGCCAAGGAATAAGGTAAATTTTTTTTGTTTAAGCACTTTATTTTTTCTTCCTTTTCTTTCTTTTTTCTTTCTTTCTTTCTTTCTTTCTTTCTTTCTTTCTTTCTTTCTTTCTTTCTTTCTTTTCCTTCCCTTCCTTCCTTCCTTCCTTCCTTCCTTCCTTCCTTCCTTCCTTCCTTCCTTCTTTCCTTCCTTCCTTCTTTCTTTCTAAGAATTTAGGACTTTTAAATTTGTCCCAAAGTCAATTAAGCACAATCCCTCCCCAACCTCATACACACCCCCACAACATAAAAAACTCAAATCTTTCTAGGAACACCATGGATATATACATAGGATGAAACGTCCCCACAGTACTCTCACCTAACACTGTCAACCAAAGGCTCTGTCATGATCCCATAACAGTAAAACCCAGAGTACGACCTTTCAAACAGAAGCAGGAAAGATGGACAGAAACGTTATACAAAATTCATCTTCTTTCCTTGTGGCTTGGGATCTCTTCCTCCTCCTCTACCTGCCTTCCTTTCCAGAGCCTCCCCAGCCCTTGCCACAGAATCAACCCCGGCCTCCAAACCCTACTCTGTCACCACCTTATCCCCTAAAAGACACCTTCACCTTTGGGCTTGGCCCAGTCCAAGGTCACTTTGCTTGCAGAGATCTCACCATTCTCCATGATCTTCTTGGCTGCTTTAGCATCCTTCTCACTGTTGAAGTCCTTCGGAAGAAGAGCTAGTTGCTATTGATCATGACCTGAACAGAGCCATCAAAGGTCTCTTCAGAGGCTTTTCCAGACAGTCCTTTGATAAACAGGGTTTAGGACAGCAGACTTAATGTGTTAGGTGATCTTCTGGCTCCTTGCAACTCCAACCAGATTCCTCTGCCCTCAATTTCTCTTCTATTACAAGAACCTAAAGCTTCTTTAGCATTCCAAATGAAGCAAATCCTAAGAAAACGTACCCTTTAGATTTCATGTTCTGGTTCTGGCACACTTCTACCACCTTGGGAGGAGGAGTCATCTGCTGGGATTGCCGTGATAGAGCCTTGATGGATGAGCTCCATCATGATCGTGGTTTGGGACGACAGAGGGTGTTCAGGGTGAGTGGCACAAGGAACTCAAGCGATGATGATGACAGCTGCAGTGCTGACAAGCCTTAAGTATGCAGTCTCGGCTACACACTAGAGCTTGAGACTTGTTTAAGCAATTTCTGTTCCAATAAAAATATGTACAAACCATCTTGCTAGGATATTAGGACTTTACTTTGACCTATTTTCATATCGTAGGACCTTTTGTTTTTAAATTATATCAGGTGTAATAAAGATTTTTATTTTGACCGTGTATATTTTTGTGTGTGTTAATTGTATGCTGAAAATGGCCAGCCTTGAAATATCTTTGGTTTTCTATTTATAAGATGAAGATCTTACACTCTAGGTCCCACTAATGCTGTGAAGATAATGGAAATGAAGCACATGTACTTAACATCAGGTGACCAGTCATCCCGCTTTTTAACAATTTGTCCCATGTCCCGTGGCATTTTAAAATTAAATAAATATATTACAATACTATTTTTGCATTCTGTAAACATTTTTGTTGCTCCAAAATAGAGCCAAAATATAGACCAGATTTTTCATCAAGAACCCTCCTTCCCCCCTTGATAAATGGTGTCCCACTTAAAATCTGGTCACTTTAACTTAACAGTACCTTTCTCAGAGTCACTATATTGGTACTTTAAAGCCAGAGATGAAAATTATAGCTGACAGCCCAGATCTGACCTGCTGCTTGTTTTTATGTAGCCCACTAGGTAGGAATAGTTTTTCCGAGGTAAACATTTGCAATAAATTTAATGATACAGACCAGTAACTTTGTACCCCAACTAAGTGAAATGTTATTCTGACCACACAATTGCAATTTTCACATTAGTAAAACTGTATTCTGAAAAAAATTATTGAAGCCATTATATTTTTATTTTGTAAATAAAAAGTGATAATGGGTACAGTGTCTTATTGGGGTGATAGCAACTAGACGAGGTGGTGGTTGCACAGAGCTGCAAGGATACTCTGAAGCACTTTATGATAGTTAGTTTTATGTTCAATGAATGTTACCGTCCTTAAAAAATATATATGTAAAAACTTTCTGTTATGGAGAAGTAACCATATGGAAAATTGTCCACTTTTTTTGCATTTGAAGATGTGATGTAGAATAGAAGGGTCTACAATGAAAAAGTCATAGATAACAGGTATCCCTTATGATAGTCTTAGTCCTTTTAGAGTTCATGTGCCACTTATAGTATCTTACTATAGATTTTCTAAAAGTATTACAACATACAGGGCTCATAATATCAGATGAAAACTACATTGTTGTGACTAGATAGGAAATTTCCTTTGAATTTCACCAAAAGCTTTTTCCTTCACCCTAGTGCATCTTTGAAATAGGCAAGTCAGGAAATAATGCCATTTGAAGTTGAAGTTTTACATCATTTTGAGAGCACACTATTAGCATTTGATTCATTGTGTGTACCTGTAAGAATCATTTTCTAGTAATAAAAATTTGTAAATTATTAAGGGTTCATGGGGGAGGGGGAGTGGGGAGGGTAGGGGAATATGGGGAACTGGTACTGGGGGCCTAAGTGGAGGGAGGATGTTTTGAGATTGATGATGACAAATGTGCAAATGTGGTCTGCATACAGTTGATATATGTATGGATCGTGATGGGAGTTATATGAGACCCCAGTCAAGTGATTCTTTAAAAAAAGGAGTTTATACCAAGGGATCAAGTGGGAAATATTTGGAAGATGGCAATATGTGTACAAATATGCTTGATTTAAATAATGTATTGAATGGTATAAGAGCTGTAAGAGCCCCCCAAGAAAATTATTGGGGGTGGGGAATCACTTTCTTTGAACTCAGAAGCCAAGATACTGGTCATGCATTGGACTGCCAACTGTAAGGTCAGCGGTTCAATCTACAAGCCACTCTTAGGAGAGAAAGGCGCTCTGTTCCTGTAAAGATTTACAGCCTCATATACACACAGGAGCAGTTCTGCTTTGCACTTCAGGGTCTCGTGAGTTGGAGTCAACTCAGTAGCAGTGAGTCATGTGCACTTAGGTGCAAGGAGCTCAGGGACACTATGGCTTAGGCAATTAGATTGTTCACTGCAAAGTAGGGGGTTCAAACCCAGCAGCCATGGGTTCAAGCCCTATCAGCCAAGACTGATAAAGATTGATGGTTTCAAGGAGGCTGGATGGCGTAGTGGTTACATGTTAGTCTGCTAAATGCAAGATTTATGTTTCAGAGCTCTATTTAGGGTCGCTGTGAGTTGGAATCAACTTGTTGGCAGTGGGTTTAGGTTGGACTCTATGTGCATGGTGTTGGATCTGATGGTTGAAAGACTTACAGCTTTTGCCTCCGAGAAGCTTTTAAATCTAGAGTGGGATATAGCAAATTTGAAGAATAGACAAGACCCTAAATTTAAGTCGAGAAATCTGTTCCTAAACAGGAGAGAGCAACAAATAAGTTTATATAGCAATGTATTGGAATGGAAGGAGGGGCGCAAAATACTGAGGGGAGTATTAGTCAAAATTGTTATTTGGTTTCTTTTTTTCAGTGAAAAAAAAAAGATCTCTGAAAGTAAGGATACAGGCCCCTGAGGAGAGTGATGACTTGGAGTGGGAGAAGAGACTTTTTAAAGAGGATTAGCTATGAATGGAGACATAGAAGGGATGAGGGAATCTCATATTTGTGATGGCTGTATAATACTGTCATCGTCCCGATCATCCCCTCCCGAGTTCATCAATCTAGTAATAGAACGACTGAAGCATCAGACTATGGACTCTGGTGAATTGGAATAACAAAAAGAAAAAGGGCGAGAGATTTAAATATTGTATCATTGTAGGAAGAAAAAAAGGGTTGAAGAGCCTAATAATGAGGGCGTACATTATTTGGAAAGACAAAGGCAACTGTCAAAGATGTTGAAAATCTTCTTAGAAACCAAGGCCAAAGTTTTGATGTTTGACCATGTTTGTAATTGATGATGTAGGTGAAGCGCCTTGTTATTGAGGAATAGTATTGTAGCTTTGGAGAATTTATCTACCACTGACATTATTTAGGATATTGCTAGATATTAGGTGGGGAAAAAGGTCTGTGTAGCCAAATAAAACACCACAGTTCTTAATAAATGATTAGATATGATAGCATCTAGACTGGATATAAAGTGATAGTACCTGATCCCCAAAATTGAGGACAGGGGAGCAGACTGACATGTGATGTATATACTAAAAGAAAGTGTAAGTGACTAAAAAGTGACCCAAGATGTTTGAAAAAGTTACCGTATATATTTGAGTATAAGTTGACCCAAATATCAGCCAAGACACCTAATTTTACCACAAAAACTATATTAAAATTTGCTGAAAAACTCAGCTTACACACAAATATATATAGTATTTGTCTAATTGTTCTGAGTAGAATTCTATAAAATTGCTTTTTCATGCTCTAAAACTTTTGACTACACTAGTGTTTGAAATTACTGCCTAAGACGCCCGAGCCAAGCCACATTCATTTCCATCAAATCAAATCCAATTCATTTCCATCATGTCAATTTCAACTAAGGGGGATTTTCTGAGTGCTAGCTATAGACTTTTTTGAAAATTGGTTGGCCCTGCTTTAAGTATGCCACTAGGTATTTGAACAACTATATATTTTTAGCAACCTGATAAACAACAGGAAATATTAACCAGGTCAACACAGCAGTTACAAGAATAAATTCTTGAACTTAATTGAATAGTGAAAACAAAGCTACTAACTTTAAAAAAAAATATGCCCATTGCTTATATTTGCTCTCATGGCATCCTTAATAGAAATTGTTTCAAATAAATAAAAGGGAAAACACAAAGATGACGAGGTTGCTTTAATATTTTCCTGATAACTATTCAAATTGACCATACTTAGGTTTTGCAGAATTTCAATTTTTCTGTTACTTATTTTATCAGTTCTTTTAATTTTTGTTTTGTTTTGTATCATTTTCTTTTAATGGAATAGAAACATTATTTTGGTTTGTACATTTTTTAAGATGATTTGTAAGAGTCAAATCAGTGAATTTTAAAAATTTTTAATATTTTCCTTTTTATCTGGTAGTAGGAAACAAAAATGATAGGGATTTTTTAAACTTTGCTCCTATTACATCATACAATAGTATGTTTTAAGTGTTGGTTTATGTTAAATATTCAAGAAAATGTTTGTTATCAAGTTCTCTTGTTCTCTTGTCAACCTTTCCCCCTCTCTGTACATTTCAATCAATACTGGAATTTAGAAGAACATTTTTAGATACAAAAACCTGGATTACCATATATACCGAGGTTTAGACTGAGTTTTTCAGCACATTTTTTTTAACTTATAGATGGCTTGCATAACTTTTTTTATCATTTTATTGGGGGCTCATCCAAATCTTACCACAATCCATTCATACATCCATTGTTTGCCAAGCACATTTGTACATTTGTTGCCATCATCATTCTCAAAACATTTGCTTTCTACTTAAGCCCTTGGTATTAGCTCCTCACTTCCCCTTCTGTGCTTTCCCCTTCCTCTTGAACCTTTGATAATTTATAAATTATCATTTTGTCATATCATTCACTGTCAGATGTGTGTCTTCACTAATTTCCCTGTTGTTCATACCCCAGGGAGAAGGTTATATAGAGAGCCTTATAATTGCTTCCCCCCTTTCTACCCCACCTTCCTTC
>PVJH01022072.1:0-37364 GCA_004026705.1 Nesogale talazaci | reverse complement strand
GCGCTAGCAGAGGGTTGCCACCCAACCATAAGAGAGCTTGTCTCGGGGAAGGGAAATGAACTTATTCTCCAGCTTGAAACAGAGGGACAGATTTTTTTTTTCTTTTTCTGTTACACAGTGAGAAACAAGGTGTCCCGGTGGGGAACCATTAACCACAAAGTCAGTCTTGGAGTCCTTCATCTTCTCTTCAGGAGAAAGTTGAGGCTGCCTGCTCCTGCGAATATTTACCATCTAACAAACCCAAAAGGGCTATTCTAACCTGTCCTGTAGGGTCACTCTGAGTCAGAATCAACTTGATGGTGCTGTTGCTCTTGCTGTGTATGTTACTTTGCTTTGTGGGTAGGAGAGGGCCTGTGAATAGTAAAACAATTCATTTCTACTTTATTAGCAATGTTTTAATTGCCCTTGTTGGCCCGCCGCCTGCAGCATCCCTGTATACAACAGACCAAAGAGCTGCACTTCCTGTACCATCTCCATCCTCAGTTGTAACTTGTCCTGCTGTGATGCACACAGTTTCTACTGGCTGATTTTCAAAACTGCTTGTCTTCCTGGTCCCTTTAATCTGGGACTTCTGTTAAAAATCTGCTAAACAGTGTAGTAACACCCAAGTCTCCACCCAGAGAAGGGTGGAAGCTGGCGTGAGCCTCATTGGCTGGGTATCAAAGCCAATATATGGACGAAGAGAATTCTGCCATGGAACCATGATTTCCCCCCATAATACTGCTGGTGGGATTAAAAGGCTTTTCCAGAGTGTACAAAGTGTGAGAGTTTGAATTGAGACGTTCCCAAAGCCTGGCCTCTTGTCAGCTTGTTGGGACTTCCAGGCAGTTTGGTCTGTGGTTCCCATCCTTTATTTCCTTCTTCCCTGTCTAATTGCCCTTTGTGAGTCTTTCCATTGCTTTCTGAATCTTTGTGGACTAAATAATAAAACTGAAGGGTGGCCTTATTCCATTGCCCTTTAGTTAGTTCCTCACCAGTAAACAAGCGTTGGCACCAGATGACTTCTAAGTTGACTTCCAACTCTAAAACCTTTGAAGATTTGCTGCCAATAGCATTAGATCTCCTCTATCTGTTTCTCTGTCTTCACACTTCTCTTCCCCAGACCAGTGTAGATGGGTGCTTTCAACTGGCTCAGAGGCCTGCACAGGAGGTTTCATCTGTTTTATCATTCCAAGGAATGAAGTTGCCACCGATAGGGTAAAGGAGCAGTGAAGAACAAGAAGATCTGGGAGAAAAGTTCAAAGCCACAGCCATCTGGTATGTTCCAAATCAGAGCAACCATACAGGACAGAATAGGATAGTCGCATGGATTGTCCTGTGTGTATTCATGATGGAAGCACATTGCCATGAACTGCTGATCTCTGGGTTAACAACCAAGCATTTAATCCCTGCACCACCAGGGCTCATGGGAAAAAAGGCCAGAGCAGATGAAAGAGGCAGCCCAAGAGGAGAGTGTTGCTGAGGACCAACGTACTTTAGCAAGACTGACTTTGTCTCTGAAAAGGATCCTATGAGAAGATTACAGATAGAGTAGGATGAAAATGTGGATCAGAATTCAGAATCACAGAAGAGACCCAGCTTACTGGTCAGAGAGGGACTTGTGGGAGCCTAAAAACTGACTCATAGTCACCTTCAGGTCTGGACCGGAACTCACTTCCATGTTAGCCGAATCCACCATTTAAAATCAAAAGGGCTGTTTTTCCCTTGGACAAAGGTCCACAGTTGAGGGAAGAAGGAGAAATGGCAAGAGCACCACATGGAAAGGAAGTGGGTTACTGGAGGGGAGATCCCTCCTGAAATCCTCCAAATGGACGAGCTGAAATGAGTGGTGTGAACTATTGAATGACAAGCTGATAATCTGCTCTTCAGACTTTCACCTAACTCACAATGAAGAGCTGTTGTGTGTGTGTGTCTTCATAAAAAAAAAAAGCTTACCTTATTTACAAAAATTAGCCACTTTTGTGCACTCATTTTCTATCTTCTGAATCATTTTTTAGATTCTAATTTAACTTCCCCAATTTCACAAAAGAGATTAAGTTGCTCTAATCATGAAAATGCATATTTTTCATTATCTCTTCTGTGCTTTAGTGGTGTGCTTTAAACCCCATGGTAAGCTGAATAATGATTCCCAAAGATCTCTAAGTTCTAATCCTAGAACTGGTGAGTGGTGCCTGCTATGAAAACAAAAAAGGAGAGGAGAAGCCATTTAGATATGACAGAACAAAGGATCTTGAGATAGGAGATTATCCTGGATGATCTGACTGGGGCCTGAATGTAATCTCAAGTGTCCCCCTCAGTAGCAGGCAGAGGGAGACTGGACACAGAAGAAGCAGCAATGTGATTATGGATAAAAATGTACTGTGCTTGTGCCTTTGAACATGGAGGCTATGATAGTTACAAAACTTAATGTCAACTTGAGATATATAAAAGTATATATACATATGTATATGTCCTGGCCCACGGGAATGTCAAACGCAGATCCTGGAGAAGGGGATGGGAATGGAGGGGACAAGAGACGTGAGAAATGGAAACAAGACAGTACTCTGATCAAGTCTTGTTTATTAGGGAAAAATACACCAATTATATAGGGTAAGCAAGCCTAGGCAACAAGCCAAGGCAGGAAACACATGGGTATCTTCGAAGTTAACAAGTGACGGTCAGCACACCTGCAAGTCACAGGGTAAGCACAAATGCTCTATTCACTACTTATATCATCTTGTCAAGCCTTGAAGGCCAGGGCCGTCCCTACAACCACCCTCAAAAGGAGGCCAGCTGTCCACAACTCAAGGTCTATGCAAAAGTTACAAAAGTAACAGACCACAAATCTCAGGCAATAGACCGTGACAGAGTTCAGGCTACGTGGTTTTGTACATGTAGAGGTAGGGCTGGACCTGACGGCCCCGGACAAGCACACACACACACACACACACACATACACACACACACACACACAAGCATATAGCCACAGGCTAATGATGTCCCCCTGTGGGTCTGACCTTCTTAGAAGGAGGGTCCTGGGAACCTCCCCTTCTATCTCTTTGCCTTCACTTTCCTCCTTGTTGACCCTGAAAGTTGCCAGAGCCTGGCGATGTTTCCACTGGCATTGGATCCGTACACCTTTACAAGCCCCGATCTGTGATCTTCCTGCATTCTGTATCTTTGCATCATGTGACTTTGTGAGTCTGAAGAGGGACTCGTGGACACGTCTCAGACTTACAGACTTGAGTTAGACTGGACTGGAATGTGTTCTTGATATGGAATTACTTTTTGACATAACACTCTGTTTCACACATATATGCCACTGGATTTTTTATCTAGGCAATCCAACCTAATACAGAGGCATAGGCCATGAATGGAAGGAAACTATGGATTGGGGGGTGGGGGTGGGCGGGGCCCTCCAGGTACTGGAAGCGGCAAAGAACAAAAGTTCCCTCCAAAAGTTGTAGAAAGAATAATCATCTTCATAAGAAACCTTAACCTCAGTTTTGGACTTCTAGCGCTCAAAACTGTACTACAATAAATTTCTGTTGCTTTGCGCCAACAAAGCTATGGCCATTTGTTACCGCACCAATAGAAACTGATACAAGCCAGCCCCTTATTGAAGAGTCTGCCTGCTATTCACAGACATATCAATAGGCTACGAACAGCAAGGGCAAAAGAAAGCACCATCTTGCTCTGGGAGAAGAAAATGAGGCGCTCTACTCCCATAAAGAGCGCAGTCTCAGAAAGCTAAAAGGGCAATTTTACTGTGTCCTGTTGGGTTGCCACGAATGGGAATCTACTCTATGGCCGTGAGTTGAGTGAAAGGGGGTGGGGGTGGGGGCATAAGAATTTAGTTTCTGGAAAAGTAACACCTAGACATTCCGAGAAACCACCTACCTCCTACAGGTGATGCCTTTTCCTTTGATTCACGCCCTCTTACACATTATAATAGGATATAATCTCCCCTACCACGAGGTGGGTGTGGTGAGCTTCGAGTCCCTCCAAGCAGCCAGGCAGTCTTGGTTGACGCCTCCGTTTCCCTGCTGGTTTCTTTGGGCCTCAGAAGAAGCCGCCCTTCCCCAAAAGCCCTGCTACTTGTTAGCCAGGTTCTAAAGGCACAGTTCTGGCAAGCCAACTCCGCTCAGCTGGTAGTCCAGGGAGCTTGCTACAGGAGGATGGGGGCTAGCAAGGCCAACAAGGTGCAATTAGTCACCTGAACTGGAGACACAGAATAGCTGGGGAGTCAGCTTTCTCAGTCTTCTCAGGAAAGAGATCGGTGGCACGCACATAGAATGACTTCTTAGTCCACTGAAGTGCACCTACCTGCCCATCGGGAGACTGGCAACAGGTACAGCCCCCTCTAAGCTCCCACCCCTGTGACACAAAGTGAGGGCGAGCAAGGCAGGAAAGGAAAGGTTGCCATTTCTACCTGGAAAGCTTTCGAGGGGGGACTGTTCGTGGTGGGAATGTCCCTGTTGTACGTTGTCTGATTTGCATAAGTAATAAAAGCTACTTTCTGTGTGCTAATGTGTGGTCAGACTCTGATCAGAACATGATGCTTATGAAGCAATCCCTACCAGTTACCTGGGTCTCTTTTCTTTTCTTTTTTTCTAATAGCCTCATGGGAATCTAGAAATCCAGTCCAGCAATCAATCGCCATGCACATTTGGAATGTGGTCTTTCAAGGATGGTGTACCAGACAGCAGGGCACACTGTCCAGAAACATGTACTGGTTTTGCTAGTAATAACCACAGGCCTATGCACAAGTAAACAAAGAGCATGTAATAAAATAAGCCAGAAGACAGCACCAAGTTTACTTTCCTGTTCCAGCATAAGTACCTGCTCTCATTCAAATGCAGTTATCTACCCTGGCACCCTTATTATGAGATGCACTTATCATTAGGAATGAATAGCACCCAGCCCTGTCTGGACTGGAGGCTAGACTGTTATTTCCCCACCTTTAATATGCATATTATGCATAGGAATTACCTGGGGACCTTGTTAAATACAAATTCTGACTCATGCAGTCTGAGTGGGACCTGAGCTTCTAAACGATAACAAGCTCCCAAGTGATGCTGCAGCTGCGGCTGGCCTGCAGACCATGCTTGAAGCAGCAAGTGCTGGACCACATTGTGAGCATTTGGGCCTACAAGGGATGCACAGTGGCCCTGTCACCAGCAACGCCGAACGAAATGCTCAGATCATTGCAGTTTACTTGAAATCTTTTCTCAGGCATTGGTTGCTCCCACTCACCATTCCTGGCCATGACCCAGAGACGAAGGACTTTCTCCCGGCCTCTATCCACATCCTACCCTCAGATCTCCTCTTTTCTATCTGAAAAATCTTACTGCGTGCTGTCGACACAGGCCTTGAGGGGTATCTTCCCTCATTCCTAAATCATAGTATGTCTCTGGTGCCCTGAAATCTCATTCAAAACCTTCCTTTCTATCACAGTCCACAACAGGCTGGAGGAGCCTTGGTGGATGTTTGCAAACTGTTGACCTTGTGCCTCCTAGCCCACTGCAACCACCACGATGCCACCAGGACTTCACACACACACACACACACACACACACACACACACACCCTCTAGATAGCGTATTGTGTTGCATTTTCCCCTGGGTTAGGTTAGTGTAGACTTTTACTCCCTGGGACTCCTGGGGCTCCCTACCATCACTTCAGAAGTGGACTCGATGGTAGCTTTCCCTTTCAAACACTGTCATCTCCACTGACACTCCTGACCCGTTTGGCTTGTAGGTCTCGGTGGTGACCCTGCTCATAGAGGACGCATACTTGCAGCTCACAATGAGTCAAACGTCTCCTCCTGCTTCCCGTTTGGGGTTTTCCCAGTTTTGTGCTTCTTCTTGCCTGTGGCTCCCCAGTCCTCTGCTGCCCTCCCCTGGTTTCCATCAGCACCGCGGTCACAGCAACCCTGAAGCACAGAACCCACCCCTGCTCATCACCCCAGCCCCTTCGGATCCCTTGAAAGTGGAGCGAGCGCATCAGATGGGGTGGACGTTTATTACTTTCATCTGTCTTTTTAGCAACAAGAGAGTGAGAGAGGAAGATTTCAACATAGATAATGTAGAACGGTCCTATCAGAATGAGAATCACAAAAATAGACGTGCCCCCGAACTCTCCGCCATGGAGTTGATTCCGACTTCAAGGGACCCTGGAGCACTGGGTAGAACTGTTCCCGGGCCTCTTCCAGAGGGCAGCATGGCTCATTCTCCCACACTGCTACGAGGGGGTTAAACTGCCCACTTGGTGCTTAGCCACCCAACAAGTGGCCACTACATCCCAGTGTTCCGCATTTCCGCATTTGGTCAACCGCCTGCCCCCTTTTAAAAATAATTGTTGAGCGCCTGTAGCAGCTGAAAGCGTGTGAGCTAGAGCGCACAAGGCAGGCTACAGCGTGGCTTCACAGCCCCCCCCCGGATCATTCTAGCGCTCCCAGTGGGCAGTACCACGCACTTGCGGAAACATTGCTCTGAAGCATAGTCAAGGAGGAAAGAGAAGTCCACTCCTATAAACCATGACTCACAGACCTAACTGTAGGGACTTCAAGAAATAGTTCCCGCTGGGTCCCCACCCCCCAAGCAGGGGAAGATGGTCCTGACCAGTGGAAAGGGTGTCGTGACCACTCTCCTTGGTCAGAGTGGTTCGTGGTGATATATGAGTCACCAAATCCCAATCTGGGAATACAGATTTGTCCATCCCATGAAATATATTAAATGACATTTTTCTGTGCTTTCTAGATAATTCTCTCACCTTTTTTTAAGCCCCACCCCCTCTCCCCAGTTGAGTACTTTAACCACGGTGTAACGGTGGGGGGAGGGGGAGGGGCTGTGTCTTAGTGCTTGCACCAATCCCTCCATACTCCTGAGAAGCTCGATGCCCAATGTCTTGCCTCCTTTCGTGGAGATGCTCATTTCAATTATCTAACCAACCTCAGACTGCGGCGACTCCCTTCCTGGGTCTGCTCCGCCCAGCCAGACCTCACTGGCAGCTACACATTTGCATTTTTCATCAGGCATTGCATCAGATGTCACTCGATTATCCGTCTCACCTTAAGCTACTGCTGGGTGTATGGGTGAGAGCATACATGTAAATAAGAAAGTAATTTGCCATTTTCATCTTTCAAAATAAGTCTCCACCGTAGAGAATCTTATAAGGGACAACATAGTATCTTGATCTTTGCATGTGCTCACTGCCTGCTATTCTTGATGTAAAAAGAAAAGCTCTCTTTAGACAAAAGCCCTCCTTATTACAAGCCCCTGATAGGAACAAGCCTTATTTAAATTCTGTTTCGAGGTTTTGCCTGGTACACTTCCAAGAGGGAGGGGAGCATAGCACATGTGTGCCGTGTTCTGAACCTCCTAGCCTGCCCTGCAATTCTTGTCCATTGACAGCTTGACGCGGAATCTGGAGTGGAGGGTCTATTTACCACACAGACCCTTCTGTTCCAGGCTGGTCTACCAAACCCTGAGCAAACCTCACCGCTGTAATTATATGAGGAACCCTGACAGATAACCATCCAGATTCCTCTCGGTGTGTATTCGACGTCCTGCACTGTAAGGTCCCCCCACTCTTGGGTGTCTGGCCTCCACTGTTATCCAAGCCATAATAACCAGCTGAACAGTTTCCTTCTTTCAGGCTCTTTGCTGCCCTCTCCTGGGGTCCACCGACACAGTCTCACCAACCCAGGAGTCCAGAAGGGTGTTTTTGTCTCTCTCCCCTCTCCATTATCTCACTCCTAAGCCGGGAGTCAGGAAGAACCCAAGGAGCTGATGATCTGAACTGGGGTACACATGATGTCTGCTTGCCAAGTCACCTGGGAAATGGAAGTAGCCCCTCCCACTCCCACCCCACGGTGATGGCATGCTGCAAGTGATTCTGAAGGCCCATGCTCCACCAGCTCTGCCTGGTGCTGCTGGTGTTTCTGGGTGCCAAATCTAGCCACTTCTAGTCCACTCTTCATAACTACTTCTGGGATATTTTCATAAGCCGGTCATTATAACAACACTTCTTATGGTTATGATGCCTGGCATGGTACTCAACCCTTTACATTGATTTCATCTTTCTGATCCTCCTAATACCCCCGGAGATATGTAGATACTGCCTTACTCCCATTTTGCAGGTGGAGAAGTGGACAGCTTGTAAAGCTGCAATGTTAAACATGTTGTTAAGTCAGACATTGACTTCTAGAAGGGGAAGCAGAAGACAGGGAGAGCCGTATAGGGAATGGTGCCTCAGGCAAAAGAAGGGAGGAAGGGGGAAGCTGAGGCTGAGGGTTCTGGAAGCAGCCAGGCTAATACTAGACAGTGCCAGGGGCACAGAAATGGGCAAGAGAAGGCGGTTCATGTGGGCAGGGCATGAAAGTCGTAGACCCAGGTGCCCTTTATTTAAATCTGGTCTGGGTCCATTATTAACTACCCACAGGCAATTATAGAACCTCCTTGACCTTTGTCAAAAGCAGCTAATAACAGAACTGCTTCATGGCATAATTAGATCCAATGCTTAGCAGAATGTCCCCTAGTTACCAGGAGAAAGCTTAGCAGACCAAATGTTCTGTTGCAGTACAAATGTTCAGTAAGTACGCAAACCAAATAATAATAATAATAACCTCAAAACCCAAACCCACTGCCATCAAGTCAACTCACGAGGGCTCTCTCGCACAGGGCAGAGCTGTTCCCATTGGGTCTTCAAGAGTGTCGCTGTTTACAGAACAGCAACCTGTCTCCCTAGCAGGGGCGGCACTTGGACCACCACCCCTTAGGTTAGAACCCAAGCACTTCACCAGAACTTTCTCAGGTCTCCTCAATAAGCACTATCTATTAAGATGATCGGCTTAATCCCTCATGGAGTTTTACTATTTTCTCTGCAAAATATGATCAACAACTCACATCACCAGCCAGCCATGAATGTGGAAATAAAACAGGGCACCAGGCTGGTGGCATTTTTAAGATACCAAGGTAAATAGCAGCTGGACAGAGCATAAGTCAGAGCCCTGGAACACAGGATGACATACTTATCCATGGACTGCTGGAGGGGGTTCCAAGGGCGACCTGGAAACAGGAGATAAACACACCACACACACACACACACACACACACACACACACACACCTTTCTATTCTGAATATTTTCATCCCCAGCATCCCTGGTGCAGTTTAGTTTAGGGCGCTCATGTCTGCCTCCATCCATGCATCCCTGCCCATACCTGGATCCTTGCCTGGCAAATCTGGCAAAGAAAAAATTCCAAGACAGTTATTAAGCAATAGGTAAACCCACTCAACTGGGGGGTTTTGAGCTCAATGGTCAGCAGTTACAGGGATCCATGACACTGGTTGAGAATCATTCACTTAGATCAGTGGTTCTCAACCTTCTTAATGCCTTGACCCAATAATACAGTTCCTCGTGTTATGGTGACCCCCCCAAACCATAAAATTATTTTTGTTGCTACCTCATTACTATAATTTAGCTACTGTAATGTATCAGGCAACTCCTGTGAAAGGTCATTTGACTGCCAGCGGGGTCGAGACCCACAGATTGAGAACCACTGGTTTAGGTGTTTAGTTGGTAGGGTTTAATAGGCGTACTTCTTAAGGCGAAAATTACCGTGTACCTAATGGTCTGTATCTAACTCCCTCCCTGTTGGACTTCAGAACAAGGACAAAGCCAGTAAAAATGTGAAGGTTTCTTGCACTGTGGACTATACCAGTGTGTCTATTTCTGTTACTCCCTCAGCTACTTCTCTGTAGTGGTTCGTAATAAAGCCCTTCCTTTGGAAGAAATAAAAAAAGAAGAACAGTGTGCTTGTTTCGAGCATGTGAAGGATGAGAGTGGGAAAGTGAAGTGCTTTTATCTACTTCACAATCTGTTCACCCCTGAAGGGAATACTTGAGAACATACAAAGGGACTATAGCTCTGAAAACTGGGGGCTGGCAGGTGACCCCATCAAAGGACTCAGCCGACCTGAAGAAGACAGGAAAGGTGGGTATAAGGGCCAGCGCCCAGAGAGAACATTCCTCTAGGTTGTGAGAGACAAGAAGCAGTTGGGTGAACTGATTCTGCTATGAGCTCAAACCATGCATCAAACTAAACTTCCTGAACCTTCGACCCCCATGAAGAAGAATGGTCATTGCCGACCACAGAGCTCATGACTACAAGTGGCAGGTGTCTCCATGCTGCTTATAATTCCTCTGTAGACACACACAGGCTTGCAGAGTCACTATGAGTTGCAAGCCACTCGAGGCTAGTTAGTTTGGATTTTGAGTGAGCATCAAACCTATGATCATGAAGTTGGTTCTGACTCTTGATGACCGCAGGTGGTGCGGAACAGAACTGCTCTGTAAGATGACCTTGGCTACCCTTCAACAGAAAGCAACTTGCCAAGGCTATGTTCAGCACTATCTCTGGGTAGAGTCTAAGCGTCAACCTGAAGGTTGACTAGTGGAGGGCAAAGAATTTAGATCACTCTGAAACCTTGTACAAAACTGGGTTTCCCTCTATTTTTCCTTGTTACTCCACCCCATGCTCCCAACACACACACACACACACACACACACACACACACACACATACACCATAGACAGTTACTGACATCTCAGGGACATAGTTTCTCTTCCCTGTAGATCTCTGCTGGGTTGAAACGGTACAGATAACTTGAAATTTGCATCTCTATCATTTCTCTCTGATGCCTTCTTCAAAAACTCCTAAAATCATCGCCTCTAGCTGACTTCTTACATTTCAGCAGGAACTTCATTTTAAGAAAGCCCCTCAGTTCCTGTGAACATCAGACTGTGTTCTTTCTGTGTGTGTGCATTTTACCTTCCCTGGCTGAACAACCTGCAGTTGATGGAAAGACTTCATGTTGCCTCCAGCCAAGTTAAATCATTAAGCAACATCAAATTCAGAAAGCTTCAACTCCTTATGATTTTTTTAGTATGATTTATTTTTCTATGTGTTCTAAGTAAAATCATTTTTTAACTCATGCAATCTCCATTTGTTAGGAAGCCATTCCTCTAGTTTTGTAGTTTTTAAACTACCCTGGAATAAATACACATCTCCAGGAGTTGAACTCTTCAATATTAAGAGCAATTTCCTACTTCAGACAAACGGGACAGCCTTGAAACAAATCGTTGTCTCACTTACTTTTCTTCCAAAGGCCTGGAGGTTGCCTTTCTTCCAAAATTGAAAGAGACTAAGATAAAGATGTATCTGTGAGCCAAACTTTGCTGGAGTTAGAAGAAAGAATGATCAAACTTCCTCTTACAATATTTGGAGATGTTACCCAGGAGAGACCAGTCCCTGGAGACCGACATCATGCTTGGTAAAGAACAGTGCCAGAGAAAGGAGGAAGACACTTGAGATGGATCGAAACAGTAGCTGCAACAATTGTGAGCATGGGGCAAATCTAGGTAGTCTTCTTTTCTTCCTTCCTTCCTTCTTTCTTTTTTTTAAGTTATCAAGGATTTCATCTTGCTCAGGTTTATGATCAATAGTAGTGCTTGCTTGTATTGTGCATAGGGTCACTATAAGTCAGTGTCAAGTCGACAGCACCTGACGACAACAACATCAGAAAAAGGACCCCAGGGGATGAGTCTCTGCATGAAAGCTCTTGGAGAGTTGTAGGATGATGACCGGTCACCAAACTGAGGGGAGCAAAAGATGCATTTGTTACTGCAAAAGGCAGCCCTGCTCAAAGGTGTGGAAGGATACCTCTTGTTGATAAGTCGATTTGGATCCGACCACTTTAAGGTAGAGATGGCTCTTTGAAAAATCAAATGATTGAAGGATTGCTTGCACATCAAATAAAACTAGCATGCCACCCAGAGATACTCATTGATTTTCTATTTTATTTAAGAATGGAACTAGGCAAAAAATAATGCATAGGAAATAGAAGCTCCATGGTGAAGTTGGTACAACCTAAAGGAAGAGCAACCCATTTGAACAGCATGGAGTCCCATATACATTCCAAGAATGTGACATGGGGCAGTGAAAGAGGCTTCAAGTTGGAATTGAAATGCCACAAGGAAAGGAAGTATCCCTCCCCCTCCAGTATAAGGGACAAGCACTAGCCAGGCCCAGCTTTCTTTCATTATCAAGTACCTACACCCTTTCTTGCCAGTATATAATAGCTCATCATCTGTCACTAAATCTTTAGGAGAACCAAGGGCTCCATCCCCATGGTGATGCCAAAGTTCCCCTTAGACACAGCGCCTCTGCTGGGACCCTCTTCCTCAATTAGCAGCGTCTCTATTCTCTTTTCTCACCTGAAATTTGCCATCAGGAATTACTTTCCAGAAGAGTCATGTGAAATAGAAGAGTGACAATTAAATTTCCTTCTTGTATCTTTTAGTTAGCTTGCCCTTTCACTGATAGCCCTGGGAGGTTGCAGGGTACAGATGATTTGTCATTTTGTTGGTGTGGTCCTATTAGATAATGGCACCAAATAACCAACTAATATCTCACAGATTCCTTTTAAATCCTGGTCACCAATAGATCCAGGAAATAGAATCAAAATTATCTACATTGTGGATCCCAAAGGACTCAGAGAAACTGAGAAGGAAAATATGAGTAATGTTCAATTATAAGAGCTTTTTTGTTGCTAATTTATCATTTTCCCTGTGGTTTCATTTTCAAATATTAATCAGACACACAACTATCAATGTTTAAATCAACCTTTAAATGTGATCAATTGATACTTGTGTGTGTGTTGAGCCTCTCACAATTATAAGGTAGGATCTGTAAGGAATACAGAGAGGGCAGGAAGATGTTCCTGGTTTTCCAGAAGAAAAAAAAATGTTTCTGTGGGAAGGACACACATGATACATGTATATGAGAAGAATAATGTACTTCAGGTAACTTAAATGCAAATAAAACAATTTACAAAAGTAGCTTTCAAGGTATTCAAAAACAAGAGTTATAAATATGGGCTGTAGGTGGAGAGATCAAATTTGAGGTGGATCTGAGAGATGGTAGTCCCCAAACTGAAGAATATTAGGGTAAGACTGAAAGTATTGCTATAAAATCATAAAGGCTATTATCTTTAAAATATATAGAAGTGTAAAACTACTGTTTATTCATTTACCCTCCATGTTAGACTGGGTTAACTAGAGGAACAAATCCAGAAACATTTAGATATGCTCAAGAAAGAGCTTTATATCACAGTAATTGTATATTAAGAAAATATCCCAGCCCAGTCCAGATAAAGTGCATAAGTCCAATCATAGTCCATAAGTTCCTCTTCAGAAACATGTAGCACATACAATGATCCAAAATGCAGGAAGGTCACCGGCCAGTGGGTGCAAAGTCTTGTGGATCCAGTGGAGATGGGAGCATCTCCAAGGCTCTCTCACAGGTTTCAGCGTGGCTCCATGTCAACAGGAAGGTGGAGGAGAGAGAGAGTAGACCTCCTATAGGGAGAAAGAGAGACAAATCAGCCACTGAGAGCCATTTATCTCAAGTACCCTCCAATAGAACTGCGGCCTGATTGACAGGCTAAACTCCACCCACATGTTCCGTTGGGAGCCATGTTGGTACAAAAAACCTATCACAGCCCACCCCTTCACTCGTACTTTCATGTGGACATGAGATTATGCACCTACCACATGCTCCAGCTAGGTTTATACACATCTGAAGATGGTGCTTCCATCTCTCAGAAGAATTCTGCAGGCTTCCACTCACCCATATCAAAGTAACAGCTTGGTCAATTTTGAGGGACCCAAATTGTGTCCTTATAGATATTTTTTTTTGAGTTTTGAGGGGAAAAGAAGACTGGAGAGGCAAGATCAAGGGCATAGGTTGGATGGTGTGAACGTACCCAACAAAATTCACATATGACAGCCCTTACTATCCTTGAAGAATGAGCATTCACATCATTGTAAATAATTCCTCACAACTGACCTTTTTCCTCACCAGTGCAATTTTCCATTTTCTTAGACCACCTTAAAAGTCTCCAGAAGCATCATATCATTCAAGAAAATATATCATGATTAAGTCTTCAGTACCACCCCCCAAGGCAGTCAACATACTTTTCTGAGCTGAACTGTCTACATTGACGTTCACTGGTGTCCAGCAGATCCCCTCAGAAGTCATTGGATTCTAATTTTGAAGGTGCCCCAAAGACAGGCAAGTGTAAGGAAGACAGCAAAAGAGAAAGAGTGAATGTGTGTACGTACTATTTTAAATAAGATTAGCAAACAAGATGCCATTCGAGCATATCTTTCAAGCAATATTTAGTCACTTGGTTGTTTGGGAAATTTTCTAGATATAGTGGAGACAGTTGGGACATTGTCAAGTAGGAAAATATTTGTGCTTCAACCCAGCAAGCAAGTCAGAGTGGGTGGAGCACAGTAAATAATTAGCTGGATGGTAAGTGATAACCAAACAGGTAGCAGATGATTCCTTTTAAGGATTTTCACTTTATTTATATTGTTTTTAAAGATCATATACAAATTAATATCCCAATCAGTTATCATGAACATGAAGATATGGGGCACTGCCTAAAACCTAAACATCTCCTACATGTCCTGTGCTAATTAATATTTCCTACCTCAAAAATCACTATTACTATGACTTCTAAAACTTTAGTTTAACTTGTCTTCAAAATTGATATAAATAAAATATTATCAAGATAAAAAAGACAGACAGTGAGAAAAGTGTGTTGCTGAAAGAATTTCTCTTTCAGCTGTTGATCACAGTGATTTGTTTAAACACATTTGTTTAAACACGTTTTGCTGTCCACATATCAGCCAAACCTCCAATAGCAATACCCCAATATGCTGTGCTATCTCGTGACAGTTCTATATAAGGAAAAATAGTGAAATGAAAATCTTGAGAGGCCTGAGTGAGTGGTGAGTTAATCCTTCAGGCAGCCACAGGGTTCCAGAACTATCCTGGAGGTCTGATTGGGGACCAAGACAAAAACAATCTCTGTCAAGTTGATTCCAACTCACGGCAACCCCGGGTGTGTCAGGAAATAGACTGTGCTGCATCAGGCAGGTTTCCAAGGGCTGATTGGTCCTTTCTTCTCAAGGGTCTCTTGATGCATCAAAACCCGAAGCCATGCAGAGAGCAGCAAGGTGCCCTGCTTGTTTGTACCACAGTGGGGCTCCAATATAGGAGCTGGGCCAAAGCAGTTTGTGCCAGGCTTAATATGGCTGCATATTGAACTTAGAAAGCTATAAGTCAACCTTCTAAATGTAGAGTTAGTCCTCTTGCCCCTCATCTTTTCATGATGGTTCAGAATGCCTCCCGGTAGCATGTGTTTTCCTAAACTCTCCAAACAGCAATCTCCATTTGGTTTGCTCAACACAGAACCTTCTGTGGCATCTACAGCTAATGAGTGATGGTCTCGCGAACCCGAGCAGTGATTGAATGGCAGTCACGTACAGGCTCCCTCGGCGCTGCTTCGGGGACCTGGAGTGTTGTTTTTAAATCCCTCAGCATTTCCTTGATAAATTAGTTACACTATTTATAATATGCAGTCAATAGTCTAATGACGACGATGTTTATCTCTCGGAGGGGGAGGCAGCTCTTTGGAAAGGCAAACCCATCAGCACGAGCCGGGAGCAGATCTGGGCTTGCACTCAGTGTGCAGACTGGTTTCCCTTAACTCACTGAGCTCATCTGTAAAATGGGGGTCCCTGCCCCATGTCCAAGAAGCTGTGGGAAATGAGAAATCACAGTCATCGTGGAGGGTGTGGGTCCCACCCCAACAGTCAGGCTAGTTCGTTAAGCTGCTGATGGAAAACAATCCAGGGATTCTTTTTCTTCTTTTCACATTTTCACAACTCAGTCTAAATCAGTGAATCTGAATGTTAATTTGTTATGCATGTAATTAAAAGTAGTAATGATCAAAATAAGAGCAATAATAATAACCACCACCCCATACACACACACACAGAGACAATACCCAAATCCATGGCTACCTAGTGGATTGTTAACTCAGAGTCATCGTAAAGGACAGAGTAGGGATGAAAACTTTACAGCTTCCAAGCTGGACCCTCTGGCAGCAGACTGCCACATCTTTCTCCTGAACAATGGCTGGGGCCCAACCACCCCTTGGTTAAGAGTCAACTGCTTAGCCACCACACCATGCTGATACCAATACCTCTTATTGGTAACCGTATGGCAGGAACAACTATTAACATTCCACATATACCCTGCTCATTATGAATCCTCTGTAAGGTGGAGACTATTATGAGCTCCCCTTTCCCTGTAGGCACTATAATGCACAGAGAGGTTGAGTCGTATTTCCAGTCAGTAAGGCCATTGGTATTCCAACCCAGGGTGGTTGCTCTACAGTCTAAATTCGAAACTACTCTCTTTCTGGGTAAATAGAAGCACTCAAAATCCCAGCTTCACCAAAGACTCATGAGTCACAAATATATAACGCCCTCCCTGGGGGAAATGTATCACCCATTTGAGCATGCTTTAGCATGCAGCATTCATTTATACATTTTTTTCTTCCTGCTCTTGTAGCTTTGTTTTAGGAGACACACACACAGACCCAGGTGGAATGTCGCATCAAGCACTTTCAACCCTCTTCCTTTTTATCCTGAAACATGAGCATCAGCATCTGAAAATGCCCTGGGAAGCGATCCATGCATCTGCCTCTCTCCTACCAGCCCTTGAGCCTTTCCTGGCCCCACTTGGGCTGGTACCTCCTTGCTGAGAACAGCGTGAATGTTCACAATGTACTGGCTGCTCAGGCCTTAAAAAGTCTCAGTGAATATTGTTTGGAGGAATGTCATCCCACTTCAGAAATCAAAGTGGTTCCTCCCAAGTCGGCAGCACAGAGCTCTCAAAAAGGAAATCTAAACTGCTCTCCTCGCCCGCAGGGAGACGTCTTGGTGACTAGTACACATAGGGCAAAGGAGAACGGATTGCTCAAAGCCCATCTGTTGCAGACAGCCATTTTCAGTCAGCAACCACTCCTTTTCCAGAACATTCCGCTCATGAAGAAGAAGCTTTAGAAGACAGATCTGCCAATCTTCAACTGCAGGCCCATAGTCAGTTTCTGGAGGACCTTCTGGTAACTGGACCACAGTAGGGATTCTGTGATCATCCCTTTCATTTCAGAAGTGTTTAGATGGCAGGTGACTCGTTTGGGCCTCAGCAGAATACCAAGTGGAAGGCTTTCAGCAGCCAGTAGCTCAGCACCCCTACCCCTACCCACCGCCTCATACAATCGCCGTGGAAGCTTCCTACCCTCGACAGAATGTCAGATGTTTTACCTTGACAACATCTCCCCTGGTAACATTAAAAACATGTCATCCCTAAAATCAAGTGATATTGGTTGTAAAAGGTCTTTCTTCTTGCCCCCACCCCCCTGCCCAAGGTCTTTCTTCTTCACACTCCTTTTTTTTTTTTTGAGGGAGGGGGAGTACAATTCATTGTTTAGGGAAAAGGGTGTGTCATATCTAGACTTGACAAGTATGTGGGGAAGATGAGGGGGTGCGAGGGTGGCTATAACTGGCAAGGAAGTGCTGGCATCATGCAGCACCAGCATCCAGATGTCCATATTCTCTTTCAGCCTTCTTATTATTTCATACTCACAGTAACCCTGTAATCAGTATGCTTATTTTTCTCATCTTGGGAATTCTTAATCACAAAGGGACCAAGTAGTTTGCCCGAGGTCACATCACTAATTATTATGAGTGAACTCGTGAATTCTGGCTCTATGGCTCTTACTCTCTGCCCTCCACGTGAGCTCACTTTTTACTTACAAATATCTATGGTTGACTGACACTAGGCAAATGAATCGCAAGAGGGAGGAAACGAATCTGTATTGCCTACCTACATCAAGAAGTTAAATATAATTAAGTGGCTAGTCTTGCTCCTAGTTTATTGTTTACTAGGAGAAGTAAGGAGGCTGAGATTAAAGAATGTGTCCAAGGCCACTCTTATTAGTAAGAAGGCAAGAGTCAGAAGCTATCTGGGACATTGATAGCAGCAGACACACCAAAACGTGCATGATAACAGGAGCCTCTTGATAACTCTCCCCTGCCTTTTTCTCTTTGTTGGAATAGCGGGTGGACATCCTCCTTGGGAGGTGGCCAAGACCAATGTCTGGCAGGAATCTCCAGTCACTTGGCTGCATTCCCTTGTCTGTATTGCAAGTTTCATCTTTACACTGAATTTGAACTTGCTCCTCCTATTTTCCTTGCTAACCAAGTCTCCAGAACTGGTAGGCGTTTCCTCCAGTCTTCTCTGCCTTTCCACCTCTCTACTTCCAGACACCTATGTTTAATCCTTTCCAGCCCCAGTCCACAGCTCCTGCTCACAGCTTGATTCCAATTGTAGGGCAGGGCAGGAGGGCGGGTTTCTGAGAGTGAATGCCTTGGTCTGAGGAGCTCCTGGTGTAACTGGCATTTGAAACATGTATTGTGAAACCACCTACAACAAGACCAAAAGAGGCAGCAAACAAAAGAGGGTGTCTGACAACTGGCCACAAAGAGAGATCAGAAAGACTCATCACCTTTCTGGCTGCTTCGAGGATTTCTGTTCATGGCTGTGCTTTCCTGGAGCTGACTATTTCCTAGGGTGATGTAAGCTCCCGTGTGGGGAGAATTGTAACTTTCCAGGAAGGTCAACCAAACCCATGACCAAGTGCAAATGCATGTACTCTTGCTGCTCTTGTTGAGGTTATCCACTAGGTTCTGACTCCTAGTGACCTTATCCGCCACAGAAGGAAAGCCCTCCCACACCAGTACCGTGCCCCCAATGGTTCTGCTTCAGCCCATTGTTGCAGCCACCGTGTCAACCCAGCCCCTCACGAGACATCCTCTTTTTCTGCTGCGCTGTCCCCACCACTTTCCCAAGCACGTTACATCGTTCTAGGGACCTCTCTCTCCTGATACTCAGTTCAAAACATGTGAGACAAATTCTCACTATGCTTGTTTCGCAGGAACCGTCTGGCCATCCTTCTTACGGAGATAGATTTGTTTGTTCTTTTTTCAATATTCTTTGCCAGCACCACAATTCGAATGCATGGATGCTACTTTTAGCAAGGGGCATGATCTCCCCATGAGCTGGGCATGCTTCTCTCCACCACTGAGCATCTGCTCACACAGTTTTCAGCCCCAACCTGGCCACTCCAGCCCGCTCTCCTTCCGCCCCTTACCTCACTATCATTGCCCGAAGGAGATTTTTCACTTTAGAAAGTGACCTTGCCAAGCTGAAGCCTGATGTTTTACAAGTCCCAGAGGATTTCATTTCAAAAAGTCATCGTGGACTATTAGATTGACTTTCTCTGGAAGGCACCTGAAACCTTGTTCATTTGGGAGCACAGACGGAAAGGGTTAGGAATCTCAAGGCTTCAATTGCCAGCTGTCTCATTTCTCTGTGCACATTCTCTCCTCCTCCCCAGCAAGAGTAAGTTGAGTGAAATAATTTCTCTCTTCCTCGATATCATTGGAACATTCAAGTTTTCCATTACTGTCAATGTCTTGAAACTTGTCTCATTAGCATTTTCAGAATGGTTGGGGAACCAAAAAAAAAAAAAAGCAAAACCTTTCATCAAGTTGAAAAAAAATGTGCATGATCTCTAAATGCAAGTGAGTTGTCATGGGATTTCATTGACATAAATGTGTCCTGGCTTGTCTTTGTGGATGCATTCTCAGGTCCTTTTTTGAATATCCTAAAGCCTGGGAACCTTACCCAAAGCTCGTTTATTGGAAAACAAGGGAAGAAGTGGCTTAAATTATAAAATGAAGAGCCCTCCTTCCAAAGCAGGGAGGGTGGCTGTTAGAACAGACCCCACAATGCTTTTTTTTAATAAATCATCTTATTGGACACTCATCACAATCCACCCGTTCATCCATCCATTGTGGCAAGTGCATTTCTACATTAGTTGCCATCATCATTTTCAAAGCATTTTTGTTCAACTTGAGCCCTTGGTTTCAGTTCCTTATTGTTCCCATCCCTCTCTCACTTATGATCCTTCACCATTATGACTTATTATTACTTTTCCACGTCTTGCACTGTACAATGTCTCCCTTTACCCCCTTGTCTGTTGTCCATCCTCTTGGGAGGGGGTTATAGTTAGGTCATTGTGATCAGTTCCCCCTCTCTTCCCCCACTTTCCTCTTACCTCCTGGTAAGATTATTCTCAATATTGGTCCCAAAGAGTTTATCTGTCCTGTATTCCCTGTGTTTCTAGCTCTTATCTATACCAATGTGCATCCCCCGGTCTAGCTAGATTTGTAAGGTAGAATTAGGGTCAGGATAATGGAGTGGGGGGGAAGTATTAAAGAAACAGGAAAGTTGTATGTTTCACCGGGGCTATACTACACCATGGCTGGCCTGTCTTCTTCCCAAGATGCTTCTGCAAGGTGATGTTCAATTGCCTACATATTGGCTTTAGGCTTCCACTCTGCACTCCCCCTTCATTCATATTATGATTTCTTTTGCTCTGAATCTTTGATGCCTGATATCTGATACCATTGACACCTCCTGATCACATAGGCTGGTTTGCTTCTTCCATATGGGCTTTGTTGCTTCTCAGTTAGATGGTCCCTTGTTTATCTTCAAACCTTTAAGACCCCACATGCTATCTCATTTTGATAGCCAGGCATCAATGACTTTTTTCACCATATTTGCTTATGCATCTGCTTTGCCATCAATGATCATGTCAGGAAGGTGAGCATCATGGAATTCCAGTTTAATAAAACAAAGTATTCTTGTGTTGAGGGGGTGCTTGGGTAGAGGCCCAATGTCCATCTGTTTCTTTAATTCTAAACCTGTAAATAAATGCACATAGATCTATTTCCTCATCATCATATGTAAATAAATTCACATATGTACATGCCTGCATTTAGATTTCTATAAATATTCTTTGCCTCCTAATTCTTTCCTCTATTTCCTTTTACTTTCTTCTTGTCCCACTATCATACTCAGCCTTCATTCAGTAATTCCTCTAGGTTTCATTGCCCTTCATCAAGTCCTACCAGATCTCCTATACCCTCCTTGTCATTGATTTTCAGTCACTTGTTCCCTTGTCCCTGGGTTTGTTAATACCTACTTCCTTTCCCCTGTCTTTCCCTTTCCCATATCCCCCAGGAACTTTTGTCCCATTCTTTTCTCCTCTGGCACTTTCCCCCACCTATCTTATCTAAACATACATGCAGAGATAATAATATACACAAACACAAAACTAAAAAAACAAAGCAACAATAAAATATGAAACAGGTGGGGACGGGGTGGGCATAATTTCCACAGTGTGCCTCCAATGCTGTCCATTGTAGGACTATGGGTCAGTGAGGGACATCATGTCTCATTGTGGGACTGGCTCTATGGTCCTTTCTTTGCAATGGCTGCTCTGAGCAGAAATATCATCCTCAGGTCTTAGTGGGCCAGGATGTGATTCACTCTTTTTTCCTCCTCTCTCCTTGAGCTGTAGCTTCAGTGCTGTCCTTTGAAATGAATTCCTCTGGGAGGAGGGTGGCTGTCCCCTCCACTTAGTTGGTAATGAGGCCATTCCCTCGGGCCTATCTATTGGTTCTCTGCTTCAAGCCAGTGTGTTGCCTTCTTGTCTTGGAGCACAGGCTTGAAATCTGGTTCCTCTTTCCCTATGGAGCTATAAACAATACTCTGCCCTTGGGTGGGTTGGTACCCTGCTCCCCCAGGTACCCATGTCTTTCCCCCGACACTCCTTTTTAATTGGCCACCATATATATCCCTGGGTTTAGTCTGGCCTGTCATATTACCTGGACCTTGCCCCAGGAATGTATGTATACAGTAGTTTTTTTTTCCCTATGCCTCTTTTGCATCTTTGAGTTTACCTCAGCAGAATCACATTGTACTTATTCTTTGGCTTGGCTTACTTCATTTAGCATGATTTCCTCCAGTTCTTCCCATCAGGTGAAGGCTTTTTGCATTCATCACTGCTTTTTAGGGATACATACTACTCCATTGTATGTATGTACAACCATTTTTTTTGATCCATTCATCTGTTGATGGAAATTTGGGTTGTTTCCAACTCCTTGCAGTTGTGAACTGTGCCACAATTAACATTGGAGCATAGATGTCTGGCTGTGTTGTGTTTCTTCTGGGTATATGTCCAGTAGGGGGATTGCTGGGTCAGATGGTAACTCGATTTTCATCTATTTTAGATATCACCAAATTGATTTCCATAATGGTTACACATACCTACAGGTCCACCAGCAGTGGATTAAAGGTCCTATCTCTCCACAGTCCCTCTAACACTTATTACTTTCTGATTTTTGAATTGGGCTGTCTTTGACAATATTAGGTGGTATTTGATAGTTGTTTTAATTTCCATTTCTCTTATGGCTAGAGATCTGGTACATTTTCTCTTATATTTATTGGCCATTTGGATTTCTATCCTTGAAAAACTTCTGTTCAGATCCTTTGCCTCCTCAGTGGATAATTGTTTTTTTTTCTTGTAAGCTAGCAGAATATTGTTGAATTTATTAATAAGACCTTTGTCTGATGTGCCATTGGTAAAGATGCTTTCCCATTTTGTGATCTCTCTTATTACTCTTTTAGCAAAATTTTTCAATGTACACAAGTGTTTTATCTTTAGTATATCCCACTTGTCAATTTTTACTTCTGTGTTTATGCCCTTCCCTATTTTTGGTAGCCTATATATTCCTTAAGTCAAAGTTCTCAGATTTGTTCTAATTCCCTCATTGATAGTCCTAATAGTTTGGGGGTTTACATCTAGGTCTGTGATCCACCTTGAGTTTATCCTAGTAAATGGAGTGAGGTAAGGGTCTTCCTTCATTTTTTCTACAGACATGTATCCATTTTTTCCAGTACCACTTATTGAAGAGGGCATCAAAGTTCCATATGATATTTTGAGGGCCCTTATCAAAAATCAGTTGTCTGTATGCTGATAATTTTAATTCTCAGTTTGTTCCTTTTCCATCGGTCTGAATATCTATGAATATGCCACACTGTTCTGATTATTGTGGCTTTATAGTAAAGTCAGGTAAAGAAAGCCCTCCAACTTTGTCCTTCTTCTTGAGGAGATCTCTGCTAATTTTTTCTCTCTCCCTATGAAGTTGGCAATCTTTTTTTTCCAATTCTTTGAAGAAAAATGATGATAATTAGATCAGGATAGCATTGAACTTATACAGTGCCTTGGGTAGAAATGACATCTTTGCTATATTGAGGCTTCCAATCCATGAGCAAGAATGTCCTTTCATTTGTTGAGGTCACCCTTGGTTTCTTTTAATAGTCATTTGTACTTTTTCTCATACAGGTCTCTTGGTTTTTAAGTCAGGTAGATCCAAGATATTTCAGTTTGTGCTTGGCTATTTTAAAGAGTACCACCTTTTTGATCCCCTCTTCTGTGGCCTTGTCCATATATATATAGTCCGATAGACTTCGGTTTGTTGATCTTGTTACCTGACACTCTGCATATTACTCTATTACTTCCAGTATTCTTCTTGTGGAATATTTTTGAGACATTCCATATATAAAATTTTTGAGATGTTCCATATATAAAATCAAATCATTTGTGAATACTGATAGCTTCACTTCTTCCTTTCCCAGATGAATACTTTCATGTATTTTCTTTGCCTTATACTGTTAGCTAGGACCTCCAGTATGATGTTAAATAGGAATGGGGACATGAGACATCCTTGTCTAGTCCCCTTTTTCAGAAGGATTGATCTCATCTTTTCTTCATTGACTACCACATTGACTATTGGTTTTTCAATCATAGCTTATATTATATAGAGGAATTTTCCTTCCATTTCTATCCTCTTGTCTTAAACAGAAATTGCTGTTGGATGTTGTAGAATGATTTCTCTACATCTATTAATATTTTCATGAGGTTCTTGTAATTTTTCATGTGAATGTGGTGAATGGTACTAATGGTTTTTCATATGCTGAATCATTCCTGCATCACTGGTATAAATCCCACTTGGCCAGCATGGATTATTTTTTCTATATACTTTTGTATTCTGTTGGCCAGTATTTTGTTAAGGATTTGTGCATCGAAATTCATTAGGGAAGTTGGTCTGTAGATCTTGATTCTTGTGCAATCCTTCCCCAGTTTATGTATCAGAGTTGTACCAGCTTTGCAGAAAGAATTTGGAAGTTTGCCATATTTTTCTATGTTCTGAAAGAGGTTGTGTAGGATTTGTGCCAGTTCTTCCCTGATTGCTTAATAGAATTATCCTGTAAAGCCATAGGGTCCAGGGGATTTTTTGTTGGTAATACCTTGATAACCCTTGTCTATTTCATCTACTGATATGGGTCTGTTGAGAAGCTTGATGTGTATCAAGGATAGTCTAGGAAGATATTGTTTTTCCAAGTATTTGTCCACGTTTTCCAAGTTTTTTAACTCTATGGAGTACAGTCTTTCGTAGAACTGCATAATTATCTTTTTGATTTATTAGGGTCTGCTTTAATGTCCCCTCTTTCATCTCTCATCCTTGCAATTGAAATTTGTTTCTTTCTTTGGATAAGTTAGGCCAGGCAGCAGTCTGTTGATTCTGTTTATTCTGTTAAAGAATCAACTTTTAGCAGCACTTTTCCCACAGTTTTTTATTTTTAATTTTCTGTTTGCTGAATCTAAGCCCTATTTATTATTATTTCTTTTCTTTTGCTATTGGTTGTATTATCTTGTTGACTCTGCTCTAGATGCTGTAAAGTTTGTCCGAACATATCAATAATAAGTCTCTCTTTCTTTTTTATGTGTACATATGTGTTGCAATGAAACTTTCTCTGATGACTGCCTTTGCTGTGTCCTGTAAGTTTGGGTACATCATGTTCTTATTCTCTTTGGTTTCTAGAAATTTCCTAATTTCCTCTCTGATCTGGGCCAGTACACACTCCTTTTGTAATAGAGAGTTATTCATCCTCTATTGTTTGCCTTTGTTTCCTTCATCTTCTTTTTGTTGATTTTGAGGCTTATAGCACAGTGGAGCAAGAGAAGTCTGCATAATATCAATGTGCTTAAACTTATGCAGATTTGACTTAGACCACATGCTGGGGCATCGAATATTTCCCAAGTGGGTTTGAAAAGAATGTAATTTGCAGGAGCAGAGGGCGGGGCTTGGTTGAAAATCTCTGTAGATATCTATCAGGTCAAATTGTCTAATTGTAGTATTTAGATCTCTAGTCTGCTTGTTGAGTTTCTTTCCCTGTGATCTATCTTTCTCAGAGAGTGGTGAATTGAAGTCACCCCCTATAATTGTTGAGGCTGTGATTTCTTTTTTCATCCTCTGGAGTATTTGGTTGATATATTCTGCTGATCACTTGTTTGGTGAGTAAATCTTTAAAATGTTTCTTATTGCCTTGAACATTATATAGTGTCCCTCCCTATATCTTTTTATGATTTTCACTTTGAGATCAATTTTATCCAAGATTAGGATTGCAACTCCTGCTTTTTTCTATTTGTTTGGTATGTTTTTCCTCAGCCTTTGTTTCTCAGCCTATTTTTGCCTATAATCTTGAGATGTGTCACCTATAGGCACCACATCAAGGGGTTGTGTTTTCTCAACCAATCTGTTAGTCTCTGTCTCCTAAGACCTAAATTCATTCCATTCAGGGTTATTACATCTATCTGAGGAATCCATGATGTCATTTTATTCCTCTTGTGTTGAGTGCTTTCCTATCTCCATTTCTTTTCCATAGGTTTTTCATGTGTGTGTTTGTGCCTCATTCTTGCTTTCTTTTCATCGTTGAGCAAGTGTTATCTTGGGGACTGTTTTTCCTTTGATGATCTCTGAGTTGAGTTGTTTTGTGTGGCAATCTATTGTTGTGCTTGATGAGGGTCGTTCTCCTGCCCATACTGAATCTGTGAGAATGTTTTGTAGTGCTGGGTTCCTTTTAGCATATTCTTTGACATTTTCCTTGTCCAGGAAGACTCCCTTCTCCATCAACTTTGATAGATGATTTTGCTGGATAGAGTATTCTTGGTTTTGCATTATTTTCCTGCAATTTTCAGAATATGTTTCTCAACTCACTCCTATTTTTCATAGTGTTTACTGATAGGTCTGAGCATTTTGCCTTTATATCTGCTTGCCTTTATATGTGACTGCCTGTTATTCCTTAGCTGCTCTTATAATTTTCTCCTTATATGTCTTGGTGACTTCTTCTTGGGATTCAGTCTAGCTGGTGTTCTTTCAGCCTTCTGTATGGTTGCCTGGTTTTCATTCATTAAGCTAAGGAAGTTTTCCTCCAAGAATTCTATCACTATTTTGGCTACTGATTTCCTTGCTATGTATTCCTCTGGTAATCCATTTATTCTGCTGTTGTTTCTTCTCATCCTCGTAGCATGAGACATAGTTATGAGGTTTTCTTCAGCTTCTCTGATGGATTTGTTAGACTTTTTCTTACATTTATTAATTTCTGCTTGTGAGTCCTATAGTCCTTGTGATTTTCTACCTCTTCCATCTGTTTACTATTAAAGTCCATAAGTTTACTATTAGTTTTTGCTATCTCACCCCTTAGTTCTTGTATTTCCCTTAGGTGCATGGCCTTTATCTCCTCTTTATCATTTCATCATTTTTCTATAATGCTCCCCTCATGTCCTGTATGATTCTAAACAACATTCTGAAGATCTTTCTGTGGGAGGTCAACACCTTTTCTGTAACTGCTATTAGATGCAGGTAGTCCTCTGGCATAAGATTTTGTTTCTCTTTTCTTGAAGCTGTGGAAGCAGCTTGAAGTTTTTTAGTCGATTTATTGAAACTAGTTGCCATTTCCTGTGTGCCCTAGAACCCTGGGCTCTCTCTTTGGTAGGTTGGTGTTGGTGTTTCTCTAGGCTGCCTCCAGCCAGCTGCCTGGAGGAGTTGTGTTTCACCTTTGTCCTGCTGGGATTTCCCTCATGTCTTGCCCTATACTTTGTGCTCCAGTCACCCTCAGGTCTTCTTAGGGGCTGTTTGCAGCTGTGCACACTGAAGTCTGATGGAAAGTGTTGGCCTGAGCACAGAGGAACATAGTTCAGGGAAGGGTTTTGGGTTGGATGATCTATTCCTGCCTAGGGGCAATTCCCACAGGTAGGTGGGTTTGAAGGAGCGTCTGCTACTTCTGTCAGCATGCAGATCCACTTTTTGGAGTACAGGGGCAGTGTGGGGTGGGGGTGGGGGATTGAGTAAGGAGAAAGGAGAATGCAGTAGCCTCAAAGCTTGGGTCCCTGTGCCGCAGCTGCACAAGCTTCTGCCAGACTGTGTCTGATGTCTGGTAGACCCAGAAAGTAGCAGCAGTTTGGAAAGTTCTTTGTGGGGGGGGGGGCAGGGGGCGGGGGGGGGTGGAACTGGTTGGCATGTCTGTGTGGAGTGCAAAGGCAGGGTAGGAGTCTCCATATGTTTGGCTAGCCTGCAATGCTGATCAAGTCAGAACAGGCAACCTGAGCACCACAAAAGAGGCAACTAGTGGATCTGAGAACATGGGTGCCCATAAAGATTGCATGCAATGGGATTGAAATCTGCTTCCAGTTCAGAAAAGTGCTCTGAGTTGTCTTAAGAATTGACCAACAGACTTGAGACCACTACTTGGCCCCCAAATCTCCCCACTCACCAATCTCCACAGAGCTCAGGGCATGAGCTACCTATCTGGTTGGCATTTTAGCCAAGTTTCTGGACTTTCTTAATTTAAGATTAGATTTCTCTGTCTGAAATACCATCCACTGTCTCCCTTCATCTGTGTTTCTGTTGTTTGTCCCCTCAAGAAACATTGAACCAACTAAACCCTGAGAAGCCCCCACAAAGCTTTTAAGAACAAGAGGGAGAGATGGCAGAAGCTCAATCAGAGCTATAGAATTAATAATCAAGGGCTGAGCCCGGGCGGCATAAGTGGTTGAGTGTGGGACTGTGGCCCACGGGCTTGGTGGTTCAAATCCAGTGGCAGCTCTCAGGAGCACCATTGAGTAGTGCCCACGACTACCAGAGGCAGTGATGCCCCAAAAAAACAAGAAGTAATAATCAAGTGGAGATCAACTCATGACTCTGGGATTATGATTATTTGCAAGACCCACATGATGTTATTTTCTATGTGTTTTCAAAAGTGGAGACGAGAGGAGGGTTAGTGAGCAAACTGAAGTAGTCTCAGGTCCCCTTACTGCCAACACAACTAGCAGGTAAGAGCTCCCTGGTGTTCTTTCAGTGACAAAAGCTTAATAAACTCTTTTTTTTGCCTCCTAAGCTACAAGAGCTTTTGTAAATGTGCATGGATTATCACAGAAGAGTGTGTTATTTTCTGAGTTGAGATCACTTTTCCAACAGGAAAAAAATCTCTTAGGATCAGGGTCAGTAGCAGCTTTTGTAGCAGTTACTGGAAATGGGGATCTAGACACGAAAGCAGCCTTCAAAAATGAATATGCCTTCACTTATGGGATCTAAAACACAATGAGTTAGGATATGTATCCCCTTATATGTGGCAGAAGGGAAGAAACAGGCATTCCTGAATAATACAAGTAACACTGACCAAAATTTGGGAACTTCTAATACACTCAAGAATGCCTTGGAAGAATGTTGCTGAGGATCTGCTTTCAACAAAAAAGCCAGCCATAGAAACCCATAGATCACAGGTGTATGCCAATACCCATGAAGCTGCTGTGAGTCTGCCGAGAGGCTGATGGGAGAGAAGCCACACACAGAGAAAACATGCGACTGGATGAGCTTCCAAGCAGGAACACAGGATTGGCAACATCTAGAGCTAATACCTTATCTTCTAGGTAGTATTTACTGCAAACTCTGAACACTGGAGATTCTACAGCAGCCAATAGAAGGAAATAGTTTTGTTCGATGAAGATAATTGGCTTATCTGTTGGCAGCAGCTAGCCTCCCCTCCCCTAGAAGAATAATAACAAGAAAAGTAAAAACATTGCCATTGAGTCGATTTTGATGCACAGCAACTCTATAGTAGGTCTCCAAGACTGCAAAGCTTTATGAAAGCAGAGAGGCTCATCTTTCTACCTAGGAGTAACTGGTGAATTTTGACTACTGAGCTTACAGTTTGTAGCCCTGATACACCTCTAGGAAGACTTGAATCTCCAACCTTTTGGTTAGCAGTCAAGCTTATTAACTGTTGGGACTTCTTAGAGACTCTGTGATTGTAGGCATTCTCACTGTAATGGCAATATTTTAAGGGGTGGGGGCAGACATAGAGATATCCTGGAAGTAGCTGTTGTTAGGTGTCTTGAAGTCAGTTCCAATTCCTAACAATTCTGTGTACAATAGAACCAAACACTGCCTGATTCTGTACCGTCCTTATGATCATTACCAGGTTTAAGTCATTGCTGCAGCCATTGTATCAATCCATCTCATTGAGAGTCCTCTTTTTTCTTGCTACTCCTCTGCTTTAGCAGGGCTTGGTCTCTCCTGATCACATGTCCAAACAGTACTTGACATTAAGTGGCAACATCCTCACTTTTAATGAACATTCTGGTATACATCTTCCAACACAGATTTGTTTGTTCTTCTAACGAACTGTGTTAGGCAGGGTTGCCTAGAAAAACAAAACCAGGAGCTTATGAATAGATAGATGATAGAAAAATAGATAGATTTATACAGCATGAAGGAATGTAACAGCTAATAAATCCACACAGCACTATGAAGAGCTCAGTTCAAATCACTTTCATGGATTAGTTAATTCATTGGAAGTCTTTCATCTCAAATGGGCTGCTGATCCAAGGTCAAGGAAGCAGAACAAAGAGTCTTCCCTCAGGCAAGACAGGCAGAATTTGCCTGTTTGCTGTAGGCAGCAGAGTGGATCAGTAACAGTCAGTAGCATTGGAGCTTACCCAAGCAGGCGCCCTCAGGGATCTTGAACTCAAGCTATGCAAGTGTCAGTATGTTCCAGCATCAAGTTCAAACAATGTATGCACTGCTAGTTGACAAAGCAGGTCTCAAAGTTGCCTCAAACTCTAGTGACATGGTTCATGTGGCACACTAACTCAAGCAGTAGCACACTGATGCAATAACCAGGGAGGAAGGGAGGGGTGGGATATTGACTATTTATTTTGGTCCTCTTCCAATCAAGCTTCATCGAACTGATTAAATACCCTCTACATGTTCCTATTGGCCTGGTTTACATAATAAACCTAACTATCAAGCAAACAATAATATGCTTAGTCTGATTCAAGGATAGCTTAATTCAAGGGCATCACTTCTCTGGGATTCCTTTTAGATGTCCATGTATATGGGGTAATTGAAAATGCCATAGACTGATTCAGGAGCACCTTAGTTCTCAAAGTGAAATCTTTGCTTTCAGACTTTAAAGATGTGTCTACACCAGATTCCATGGGAGTTGAGTATGGATCCAAGCAAAATTAAATTCGTGGCAACTTTAATCTCTTTCATGATTTATCATGATGTTGTGAATTGGTCCAATCTTGCATATTTTATTTTCCTTAAATTGACTTATAATCCATACTGATGGCTCTAGTCTTTGGTTTTCATGAAAAAGTGCTTTCAGCAAACAATAATGTGTTTGCAAGTCACAGGTTTCTAGTGAACCCTCTTCCCATCATAATGCTGGACTTCTCTTCAGATAGTCCTTTCTCAGATTACTTGTTAAACATACAGAATGAATGAGTATGTTGAAGGCATACAACCCTGACACAGTTCTTTCCTGATTTTAAACCATGCATTAGTCCTTCGTTCTGTTCAAATGACGCTCTTAATCTGTGTACCAATTCTAAGGGGAAGGTACAGGAGAGATGAAGTATTATGTTTGCAGCCTGCACATAACACTTTAGAAGGGAGATTAATGAGTCAGAGGAAGCATGATGATTTTTAGGACCTTATATTGATGATAAGGACTTTGCTTTCTTCTCAGATTGGGATAGGAATTGTTGGCGGATTTTAAATAGAGGAGTCACATGATCTGACTTGTTACTTTTAAAAGGTAATTCTGGCTTCAGTGTTGCAACTAGATTACAGGCAAACAGAGGGTAAAAAAGAAACATGTATTTGGGGCCAATTATAATAAATGCTTCCAGTAAAATAGGGGAGAAGCTAGTGTTATCCACATATTTTTGTCCTCAAATACTTGCCTCAGATGCAAATCTTTATATCAAGTCAACCTTTCCCCTGGGTAAAGAAAAATCTAATCAAGGAGTCAATTAGCACCTAGATTAATGATTACACTTAAATTTTCATTTGTTTGGGGAAATTTAGTCATTAAATGACAAGCTGGCTGTAAGACACGATAAAATAATCATAATTTATAAATTATCAAGGGTTCATGAGTAAGGGTTGGAGGGAGGGAGGGGGAAAATGAGAAGCTGATACTAAGGACTCAAGTAGAAAGAAAATATTTGGAGAATGATGATGGCAACAAATGTACAAATGTGCTTAACACAATGGATGGATGTGTGGATTGTGATAAGAGTTGTACAAGTCCCCAATAAAGTGATTTTTTAAAGAAAAAAATGACAAACTGTCTTATCTTCTCAGATACCAAAGATACTACAATTAGGGCCATTCAAATTCATTCTGACCCCATACAAGGTTTCTGGGACTGTAAATCTCACAGGAACAGACAGCCTCATCTTTCTCCAACAGAGGAGCTAGGGAGTTTAAGCTGCTGACCTTGTGATTAGCAACCCGTTCATTCATGCTCCCAGAAAAGCTTTCCTAAGGTTTGATTCAGTATAAAGTTGCTGTTTCCTATATAGGGCCTTATGATTATTTTTTGTTTTGTTCCTGACCCAGAGAAACCATTTTTTGTCCATGCCTCCTGAAAAGAAGGAAAGATGGAAGGAAGGAAAATAAGTTGTTTAAAATACCTTTTTAAAATTCCATGGTTTGAACCTATTGCTCTTGAAAAAATAGAACTTATAACCACAAGGAATTTACCTTGATGTAAACAATTGGAAATTTTAATTAAAATGTCTCCAAATACTCAGAAGATAGGAATCCCTCTGAGAGTGTTAATTAACATTGTAATGACCTTAAAAGAAAGGAAAATCTTAAAATTTTCTTGGCATAATCATTCCTAAGAGCCTGATTATGGCAGTAATGTGCTTTGTTAATTCTATGATTGAAATGTAGGGGTGGAGTCAAGCCTGTTAATCTGGAGATAGCTATTGAGTAGCCAATGAGGCCTCAATTTGGGCATGGCTTTCTCCTGAGACATCTTGGGAAATCTCGCGATATTTCCCTTGTGAAGATGGAAATCTTCCCTAGTTGTTGGGAGTTAGTCTCAGAGACAATGAATCACAGACAAGACAAGATAGCAGTGTTCGAGAAGCTGGAGTTGCCGGCGCAGAGAGCACATGGCTTTGCCCTGATGGAGCCAGACCTCTGAAGTTGGGGTAGCCACATGGAGACCTCTGCCAGAGATGAGTTGCTTCTGCTGTTGATGGACCCTGAGCCCTGGAAGCGAGGAGCCATGGGGAGACCCCTGCCAGAGCTGGGATTCTGTACCCACTGACCTGTGACTTTGTGGGTCGGAAGGAGACTTTATAGACTGATTTTGGGCATGTGGGTTAATATCAGACTTATGACTTTGAACTGGACTGGGCTCAATGTCCTGTTCCTCTTGTATATAAACTTTTCCTTATATCTATATGCGTGTCTATGAAATTTGTTCCTCTAGCCTACCCAGACTGACACACCGATTCTCCAGCAAATGTAGAGGTCGGCGACTCTTCTGAAACTGGGAATAGTGAAAGGGGAGTTGGCAGTTCCCCACCCCCCACACAGAGAGAAACGAGATCACACAGCCATGAAGTACCATAGTTGGAACTTCAATGCAGTTCTGTGGAAAAAGTTGCCCCCTTCCCCCGAAGGTTGGCTGCTGCCTAAACGGAATCTTCTGTGGCTTAGCCTACAGGAACTGTACTTTGAAACATTCCCAAACCTAAATTACTTTCCTCTTCTACATTCCACATTTCATTAGGAAACAAGCATCTGCACCCATAAAGGTAAAAATAAAATACTGATGGGAAGTCTGGTTCGCCGTAATCACAGGGAGAGAAGTGGAGACTAGAAAGACTACAACATATGGTTCTGACAGTCAGCATGGGAAGCCTGAACGACTCTATCATGCTCCCTTAAATTGCCTGTGAAAGAAAGCAAAAAATCTTTCATCAACAAGCCAATTAAAGTTAATAGATTCTATTGAGCAGAAAAGAAAAGAAAAAAAACAAACCCATGATTTAAACAAGCAAACAGACAAAAAGGCCAAAGAAACCCCATCATTTTGAGTCAATTCCAACCCATGGCAGTGCTGTGTCCTACAGAGCAGAATGGCTCCCAAAGGTGCTTGATAATCTTTAGAGGAGGGAGGGGGTTTTCTTTCAGAGTGATATGGGTAGGTTCAAACTGCCAAACTCAAAATTAACAACTGACCCCATTTCCTCACCACTGCAGGGTCTCAATTTCCACAGGCAGGTTGGTGGGGCACGGCACCGTGAGACAATTGGATCATCAAAACCATTCCACTCCAGCATGCATGCCTGTAGACCAGAGGAAGCAGTTGTGTTTGCCTTCTCTAGTGCTGGGAGCTGTAGAGTGATTCCCCAGCTCTCAAAGAGGCAAACTGAAATCATCTCCATCGGCACTCAGAGAAGGTATAAAAACCAAGAGGCAGCCAATGGATATCGGGAGGGACAGGAGGCTGCCAGAAAATAAATTGAACATCTACAAACAGCTCAAACTACAAACGTTTTCTCTTTGATGATGCAGATGTCCTTCAGGGTAAAATCAGTCAAACCCAACCTTTAGAAACAGAATGACTGGCTAATTGCTGTCAATTCATTCTAAGTCAATCTGCCAGAGTCTAAAATGAATAACCTCTAGATATTCTGAAAGTTCTGATTTGAATAGAAAATAAACATTATTTCAAAGAGCAAGCGTAGGAGTCTGTGTGTCCCTGTGGTAGCCTACTGCAGACTTGGCATGGATAACCCAAGAAGCAAGGTAAGCACAGGCTTGCTTAGACCTACTTCCTAAACTGTAGTGAACAGAAATTTAGGCACAAGGATGTACACTCAAGGAAGCCCCTGCTTCCATTGCTTCCCTGTCAGTGACTGTGGATTTGTAGAAAGACTGATTCTGTAGAAGTGCTGTGGGCTTGGGATGGCAACAGATACTAGTCATGGCTAGAAACAATGTTTCTGATGTGATAAAGTCGTTAGTAATCATTTACTACCAATAAGAAGTAAGCACAAGCAAGGCCATGCTTACTTGACTTTGTTTGTGTGAGAGCCCTTTTGAGCGTGACCCTCTCTATCTCTTAGGACACAAAGGTTCAGACCCAGACAGGCGAGTATGAAACCTAGCCACTTCATAACAAACAAAAAAGGCTGAGGTGCCAGTGGCCAGATCTTTTGGGAAGTGCTTTGAGAGAGAGGTCTCATCTGGGCTGCCTCTGGAGGGACTGGCCTGGCCTGGAAACAAAGTTTTGAAGCTTGGGCAGATACTTACAGGTGACAGACCAAAGGAGCTGGTCCCCAGGGAGCTGAGCCAATAAATGGGGGCAGGGAGGAGGGGCAGCGAGGCTGAAGGCTGAGGGGCAACCTTGCCTGCTGCTACTGCCATGAAAGGCAGGCACGCCTTCCAGGGGGGTGGCTCACACGGTTGGCACACACAATTAATCTGAAGAAAAAAGTGTGTTTATTGGAGAGGAATGTTGCAATAATAACATTCATGACTCAGTTTCTTCTCTCAGACTGTTGAAAAGAATGATGTTTTCTGACTTTGAGGACTATAAACAAACAAAAATCACAACAAAAATTCAAAGAAATATTTCTTTTTGATTACTCATCTCAGTACATTATACTTCCAGTATTTTCTTCCAGGAATATAAGCATATGTGTAACGACACAAACTAAATAAATGGGATCATTTAAACTTTAAAAATGCTATCACAAATAGCTTTGAAGAAAAATAGCATGCTTTTCCTTTTCTGGAAAATTTATGTATCCATTTGGCAATGGTAAAATTTAAACAATAGTACTAAATATTGAAAAGGATACAGCTCACTCTCATTTTCTGATTGTGAGAATGTAAATTGATAAATACTCTACTAGAAAGTACTTTTGAGAAATACATCAACCATCTTAAAAACGTTCATGTCTAGTGATGCTCCATATTGTACTATACAAAAGAACTCTAAATATATGAAAAGTTTTCTTTAAAAATATGTTAAGTGCAGCATTAAAAAAATAATAGTAGAAAGAGTTTGAATATAACTGAGTCCTAACCCTGAGGGGACTCTTTAAGCCCCTCTCCTAGGTATTCTGATGATGCTTACAAACACAATGTGGAAGACTTTGATAGAAGGATGATTAATTTTTAAGCTATTTTTTTTTAATTCTGGCAGTATGGTGCATTGACATGGTCAATAGCCTCCCCCCCCCCCAAAAAAAAAAAAACCTCTTTAAAGGCTCTAGAATGTTTTCTTTTGTGCTTTAAGGAATCGTCAGTTACCAAGAGCAAGTAAAGGATGCAACCCTTGCTTTGTAAGCCTGCAGGGAGCCCAGCATTGCTCTGGTGCTGGTGGCAAGTGTCCTCAAGTCAGCTCCAACTCACAGCCACCCTGTGTGTGTGCAAGAGAACAAATGGGACCCTGTCCGGTGCCACCCGCAGGAGTGTTGTTACGCTCCAACCACTCGTTGCAGCAACTGCGTCCACCTGTCTCACCCAGGGTCTCCCTCTCCTGTTAGTTGAAAAAATCCTGGTGAACTTGGGCTTCTGATTTAAGAACTTCCCAAGGCAACCCCATAGGAGACACAGAGCTCAAACCTAGAACTCACCTAGAAGGAAAATATGAGAGATTTCCATTGAGTTAAAAGCCCAAGTCTCGGGCTGAGCCCTGGTGGCGTAGTGGTTGTGCGCAGGACTGCGACCCACTGGGTTGGAGGTTCAATTCCGGCTCGCAGGAGCAAAGGCTGGGCCTCCTACTCCCACCACCTGAAGGCAGTGATGCCTAAAAAAAAAAAAGCCCAAGTCTCATACTGAAACTATTTGTTAGCAAGGCAGTACCAAATCGTGGTGACCTCGTGTGTGTCAGGATAGACCTGTACACCATGGGCTTTTCAATGGCTGATTTTTCATAAGTACATTGCTATGCTTTGCTTTCACACCTCCACTGTGCAGACTCCAACCTCTGACTTTTGGATTAGCAGTGGAGGTTAACAGGGACTCCTCTGTACTCTAAGTGGAAGGGTAAGAAGAAAGCGAACTTGCAGTATAGAAAAAGGCAGTCAGGTGAAGGAGAAATAAATCTTCCTCATGAATCTATAGAAGTCCTGGTGGCATAGCAGTTGCACATGGGGTGACATCTGAAAGGTTCAAAACCCCTAGCTCCAAGAAAGACAGGGCTTTTACTCCCTCACCATCGCCATCTTGGCAACTCACGGGGACAGCTCTCCTCTCTCTTGTACAGTTGCTCTGAGTTAACAGTGACTCGATGCCAGCGAATTTGTTTCATTGCTTGTTTGTGTGTTTCTACTTGCTGTGAGGAATTGGAGTCTTCTAAACTCACAAGGGCAGTTTCACCCTGTCGTAAGGCCACTGTGAGTTCACATCAACTTGATGGCAGTGAAATATTTTGTTTGCTTTTGTTATATAGATTCTATAGCCATCAACCAGTTTTCCTTTTGGCTTACGGTCAGACAAACTTCAAACTGAGAAATATCATTTATTTGGGTTTCAGGGTGGTAACTAACTGAACTCATTATCATTGAATCTATGCCAATCCGTGCACCCTTTTGGGCAGAAGAGAACTGTCCCTGTGGGTTTCCAAGACTAACTCCAGGGAAGTAGAACGTCTCCTCTTTCTGCAGCAGACATTCTGGTGGTCTCAAACCACTGATCTTTCCATCTGCAGTCCAATGTGCAACACTATAAAATCAATGATGCCTCTCCAGAGAGTACTTCATTCCATCCAAGTCTCAGAAAAGTGTTGTGTTTAAAAAAAAAAAAAAAGAGGTTCCAAGATATATGCACTCACTTTCAAAGATCGTGACATTTTAAGAGAACCTTACATCAGAAACAATTTTCCCAAATGTTTGGACATCAAAAGTATAGAGCACAGACTCACTCACTGCCACTGAATCAATTCCAACTCATAGCGACCCTATCAAAAATAATAAATGTTTTTCTAATATATCTACATCCTAATATGTAATGAAATAAAAATAGACCTCAAACTGTGGGAAGGTATATATATCAGCCAAATAGGTTGGAAAAGAACCAAAAAGGATTTCTAGAAATAAAAATATGTAATGGCTGAAATAAGAAAATGGAATAGATGAGTCAACAAATACTTGGATTTGGGTCTTGGGAAAACCAAACAGAGCTGAAGGAATTATTCAGGGAGGAAACACAGGGAGGGGGTCCAAGATGGCGCGGAGGTAAGCAGCCTAAACGGGGAGCTCCGGTAAGTTTGGTGTCCAGGAGGCCACGTGGAGGTGTCCTGGTGAGTGGAAAGTTCCCT
>PVJH01022071.1:0-37358 GCA_004026705.1 Nesogale talazaci | reverse complement strand
TAACCACCTCACAGATTTTGGTCAGGTATACTTTGTGCTAAATTTTGCAAAATGCTTGTTCAGTCTCATTAATAGCTCAAAAATTTTACACCTATTTAGGGTATAATCCCCAACCCAACCCCCAAAAAATTAAAAACAAAAAAGTTCTCCCTATACCTTTCTCTAATACAGTGGTTCTCAACCTTCCTAATGCCATGATCCTTTCATATAGTTCCTCATGTTGTGGTGACCCCCATAAAATTATTTATGTTCCTATTTCATAACTGTAATTTTGTACTGTTATGAATTGGGCAAACCCTGTGAAAGGGTCATTTGACCCCCAAAGGGGTGGCACCCCGCAGGTTGAGAACTGCTGCTCTATTATAAGCTCCTGTTTTTCTTTTAGGGTTACGAGAATGGTGTTGCCATTGCCCTCAGCATGCCCTGAAACATGGCATCCTTGCTTCCAATCTTGCCTCAGCGCACTCTTCATATTGCTGCCAAATTTATCTTAAAAAAAACGATCACATTACATATTTTCTCTTCCCTCCCCTCTCCATAACCCAATTAAAACCTTGTTAGAGTGCCCGCTACGTATGCATCAATATCACACAAGAAGGCATTTAGCACCTTTTAGAGCAGGGAGAAAGAAGGGGATTCTACTCCTGTAAAGAGTTACGATTTTGGAAACTCACATGGGCAGTTCTGCCCTGTCCTACAGGTGGCTATGCATCAGCGTGGCCCCAATGGCAGTGAGTTTGGCATTCTGCATACAGCAAGCAGAGTTCCTGGCTCACCTCTTAGTACCCAACCTAAACCTTTACAACCACAATTCTAGAATTTTCATTTCCCCAACACTTCTTTCTTAATTTTCCCTCTTCTGCTCAGAATGATAGCCTTCTTTTCTTTCTTTCTTTTTTTTTTAATCACTTTTTCTTTCACAACCAAACACAACTCTGGGCTGAGCCCCGGTGGCTTAAGTGGTTGAGTGCGGGACTACGGCACACTGGCTTGGCGGTTCAAATCCAGCGGCAGCTCTCAGGAGCAGCACTGGGTAGCACCCAGGACCACCAGAGGCAGTGATGCCCACAAAAAAGAAAAAAAAAAAAAAACCAACCAAACACAACTCTGAACTTCTCTAGGAACTTTTCCCGATTCCTGGTCCATTTCTATGGCAAGTTACCTTGAGAAGCGGCCCACTGTGAACAGAGGGAGTGGGTGGACTGGATTTAATGCTGAAAGGTGTGGATGGCACCACTGGTCTAACACTTGTCTCGGATCCAACAAGAGTGACCCTGGCAGGAGCATTCTCTGAGGGCTTGGCTAGGACTGGTCTGGTTCATAAAGACCTCTGAAGAAACACAACTTGCCTCCCACAAACCCATCCCTGAGTTTCGAAAGTGAATAACACAGAAAATAACTTGAAAAATAATTACTACTCTGCCTTTGACATCTCACCATGTTTCTCCAGTCCTCTCTATGAGCAAAGCTAGCATCTACCCATCTAGCAAAGGATGATCATTAACAGGGTTCAGGTGCAGGCCTAGAAAGCCAGGCAGATGAATTGAGGCTGAGATAATAAATAGATAACTGGCATGCTGTGCTTATCAAATAGTCATAAATTACTTAGTGTCCACTGTAGTAGGTGAAATAGGATGCTATGTGATTTGGATGTCGTGCAAAAAGCAAACCAAAGAGGGGGGTCTGCTTTCTCTTTAAGCATCTGGAGCAACTTTATAATCAGTGAAATAAGATGCAGTGTGGGCGGGACCTTGTGCAAACCATCATCTCGCTCTGCTTTCTCTTTAAGCCTCTGGAAAAGCTTCATGTCTTCGCAGCGATCATCAACATGATGAGAGACATTCAATTTTGTCTTTGGTTCTCAATCTACATCATTAGCCACTTCTCTTTAACAGATATGGCTGCTAACATCTACCTTAACTTGGCGGCTTCTAGTGGAGTCTATCCTTTCACAACTTGAGATATTTTTTTCTCTGTTTTTGAAGTCTATCCTTAAATTGCAAGAAATGACACCCACTGGTTTTCCACCTTCATGTTGTTTAATGTTTGGTTTCATGTCCAAGTCATACACTTATCCTCTGCTGCTGGCTACAGCTGTCACGGGCACTGGTTTTGCCGGGTTTGGGAACCATGATGCCCTATGGGGTAATATTTTTTACAGGGAATTAGATGGAGAGATATCATAAGACAGTTTACAGGAGAGTGGTCACTGTTGCCCAAGTCACTGCACATACTTTTATAGGCGGTTTTAGAAAGTACAGTGCAATACAAACATAAGCCAGCAATATATATGTCTGGTGTGACTGTCAAGACATATGTATCATAGGTTACATATGGATTCTACCATTGTACCCCTGGCAGCACTTTCTATACAGCGGCGTGTGGAAACCGGTTACGTTTGCTGTCCCACGCTGCAGTGGGTGTTTCTGAATCCTGTTCTAATGTTCTAGGCCCACAGATACATAGGCAGTCGGTTGTTAGTGGCATGTGCCTACACTAGACAGGATTATGCATTCTTCCTTTTTTTATCAGTGGCATTAAATACAATGCCCTGCGTCAAATAAGAATTCAATAACCAAGTAAGACATAGAAACAAGTAAAAATCGAAACAACAAATCAGACTTACCAAGACCTTGACTCAAGCCAGACCAGTCACCAAACAAAAGTAATCTACCACCATCAAGTAGATTTGGGGTCAACTAGGGAAATGCTCACTGATTCCTAGGGTTTCACAGATATTTGGTAAATCTCTATGGGAGGTTGGATTTCAGAAACTCAAACATGCACAGGGATTGTTCCTGCCTAGAAACATGTTAGAAGCCACACTACACCTAAGCTTTCTTCTAACACCTTTCTATCATGTTCTTCTAAAAATCAGCAAATAACACTCAATACAACATTGAGACGATGAAGGAAAGTGGGTCACAGGGAAGAAGTTCAACTAAACTTGCCCACCTAAATGTGACTAGTGCACAACACCAGAACCACAGAGCCTTCCCGACCTGTGCGTTTCACCTATCACAAAGTACTGCTTGTCCCTTTAAGGCATTACATACTTTAGTATCTTTGATATCAAATGCTGTTATTTTCCCTTCTAGAAATTACATCCTTATGTCAAAAAAAAAAAAAAAAACACCACTCTGATGATAAAGCAAGATGCCGCTTCCAGGACTAACAAACAAGAAATACAGGTTCCAATTTCTTCGTGACACACAGCCTCTCCTTGCTAAACAGAATCATCATTGTGAGACTGTATTTTTCCCCCATGGTTTCTAAGGTGCAGGATTTGATCCAAAAGTGCTGTTGTGCTACATTCCCAAATATACCTGCACAGATAGCAGAGGTTGTATTTCAATAAGAATAGAGCACCTTTCAGAGTTGCAGAGATGTAGGCAGAGGGCAACCTCATTCAGTCTACAGAAAGTCTGACTGAGAGAATAATTCCAGACAAGTGATAACCTGTCCTGGTTTTAGTCATCTTCAAAAATTAGTCCTAAAGTATGAGTGGTTCAAGCACTAGTCATATGGAATCTCTGCCCCAAATTTCCCGCTTCTCTTTTACCCACAGTCCTCACCATCTGTATTTCAGATCCCATCCTCCCCCAGTTTTCTTTCCTTTTCCACATTCTAGAAACATTAATTTTAAATATGCCTTATTTTTTAAAAAGTCCACACCTGTGAATCTATCCTTACTATGAAAGAGTTTTGGAACTCAACACAATTAATAATACCACTTCATCCAAAAATATATGTTCATCCTACAAATGTCAAAAGGAACATTTATCTTTCAAGAACAATCCCCATAACAGATCCTTCCTAGAAAGTCATTCAACACAAATTGAAACTATATTTAACATTCTCCCCTGGAGTTGTATTTATAGCTGAGTAGAAGGACCGTGCATTCAGTGTGTGTGTGTGTGTGTGTGTGTGTGTGTGTGTGTTTGTGTGTGTGTGTGTTCTGCTCTGGAAGGAATGTCTTTAATCTTACACTAAGTATAATCCTCACAATTTGTTGGAAATTCAGATTTGAACTTGTTTCATCAGAAAACCTTCTTGACAAGGCTACCGAACAATCTCATTGGAACATATAGTTCCATTCCAAAACTCTATAAAAAAGAAATTTTCCTCACTCTTTAACCAAAGTAATATCCCTTAACTAAACCTATGTTTCTGGAGACATTCAGCACAAGTGAAACCAAAGTTAATAATGCCTGCTCTTCAGACTCATTATCCAGTTACCAAATCATTGGTAGCCAGGGAGATCTTTTCTCTGCTGGCAAGCAGTAAAATGTCAATAAACTATTTCTCAATAAACTATCACTACCCTTTTTTACAGATGTCCCCAAGAAATCTTTCCTCTAGGAGAAAGATGAAGAAACAATGTCACAGGAAAAAGACCTTGAAACCACTCTTTCTGAGGTTCCCTTACAAAAAAGGTTTCATATTAGCAAGCTGTTTCTCAGAGAAGTCTCCTGCAACTAGCGCCTTCCTAGGAGAAGTCTCCTGCAACGTGTGGACATCCAATCCAGTTATATAACGTACTTCTTTGTTTCAACTCATTAAACATGTGTCAATTGAACCGCCATTTTGGATTCAAATGGACCTTCAAAGTTAAATAAATCCTCTAAATTTTTCATTTAAAGTTCCTGTGACTTCTCACTGTGGTACTTTTCAGGCTGTTCTGGGATCTGAAAGTGTCTAACCCCCTTAAGTGGACTGGAAGAACTGTGGATGGATGGTGTGGCACAATTAAAAAGGGCTGTGTGTTTTGTCTGCTTCCAGATCGAGATGCCACTATGTGCGCCACTCTTACGTTTGAACCCTCCACTAGCTTGTGCTGAGGTTCTCTGGGGATTTATTCTGTTTCTGTATTTTCTTTGCCTATCTTGAGCGTTCTGATACAGCCCGGTGGAGGTACTAGGACTGAGTCACTGTCTTGAGTCGGTCAGGTGAACGTTCATCATCTTGAGTGCTAAGGTGAACAGTTAGCTCCATTTGCCATCTAGTGGGCTTTTAGGAAAAAAAGCAATAAGGTTGGTGGGTTTTCCTTTCTTTTATCTGGAAATAAGTACACGTATCCTTTAGTGAAATGAAAAACGGTGCTGCTAAAGAAAAGTGGGTCCCAACCGCAATTCTGCTGCTCTTAAAGTGGAACATTATGGCTTCAATTCTATCTTCAGGACTAGGCTGTTGTCAACCTGTCACCCAAGAAAACTTCCTTAGACACGGCTGTTTTTCACTCACACAGACTCACCTTTCTTTGTGGCAAATTACAAGCTAAGGGTTTCAAGCTAAGTGTACCAACTATATTTTTATTGTTTGTGGTAGTTAACTTATTGTAATTCACTGAGAAGACCAGTAGTCATGTTCGAGTTCATATAATTAGGAACACTAATATGCTTAAGAGGATAATTCTCAAACCAGAAAAATGAATTAGGACAAAAGGATGGTCTGTGTTTGTCTTCTGTGCTATTGTATAAGTCTAGTTTTAATTCATATAAGGTTTTCCTGTCTCATTTTGTGTACAAGGTTTTGTCTTATTCCCAAGAATCCATGAATAGTAGTTATTGGCATTTTTGTTTATTTTTTTCTCATGAAGGTTTTCTTTAAACCTGTTTAGTATACCCAGGCTTCTGGTAGCTTCTTTGGTAAACCTTGCTATAAATTGGTTTATTTGAAAAATGTTCTAAAAGGGATAATATTTTCTAAACAATTCGACTTCTCTAAAGTACCCTACAAAGCATGCAAAAAATAAACTTATGCAAACATGTTAGGTTCCTACCTCCAAAGGGTAATATTACATTATGCTTCTTCAAGAAACTTGCTGATTTTTAGATAATAAATAAGTGCTTACATAAGTGTAATAGTGTTACATTTCCCAAGAATCAATAAAAGTTAATGTATTCTAACAAAGGTGTTTATGTTTGTAGTATGCCCACCTAAAAGATATTTCCAAAATCATTTTAATCAGACTAGATTGGGTCTATAAACTATGTTTTAGTAAGCAAAATAATAGTATTTTAGTCCTAATGGAGAAAAACTAGTTGTTTCAAGATAAGCACAAGAAAAACATAAAAAGAAAAGTTGAATAAGTGTAGAGTTACAGAAGATTAAGAGAAAGTTAAACAGCAAGTTCTGAATTTGCCTATATACTTGTAAAGAAAATGTTATGCAAAAAGAAGTTAACCTATTGCAAAAATCAAAAAAGAAAAACTTGATTTTGTTTCTCAAGACCGACATGTCAATAAATAAATTAAGATAACTAATTATTGTCCCTGGTCGTGAGCTAAGAACAGTTGAGAAAGGATTAGATCTTCCTGGGAAAATCTCTATGGTGCTAAAGCTTCGGTGAAGCTTTTGAATGCCCTAACCGAAACATGGAAAATACAGGTTACGACCAAGTAAAATGCTGTCTTACTGTAGTTATCAGAAATGTGATGGATGCTCATCATAAAAGAACTGTGACCAGGTTCTCTCTGTTATAAGAGGAATTCTAAGAAGTTAAGAACCAATGGTTTGAGGAAATGTGTCTGCCCCTCACCAGAGAATTAACATCATATCCATATCAACTGAGAAGAAACTTCTGCAAATCTGATGATATTAAAGGCTTAAATTATAAGAAATAATAAACATTTGAATGTAAACTTGGAATATTTAAGCAACATTTATTTTAAACAAAATTATTTTTAAATCACATACAGCTTAGAATAATTTCCAAATCCTTTAAGTAACTTAATAAGCTTAAATAGATCTACTATTCTTCATAATTTAACACTGAGTACTGTTCTTTTTCATGCCACATACTCACCCACTAAAAATAAGTCTGCTAAAAATAAAAATAGGCCTGCTGGTCAGTATTTTTGTTGTTGTTGTTGTTGTTGTTGTTGTTAGGTGCTGTTGAGTCTGTTTCAATTCATAGCAATCTGATGCACAACATAATTTTTATTGGGACAGTGAATTATTTAATGTAGTGCTTCTACCCGAAGTCTCTAACTCCCACTGTGGCGGTCATGTGCTTATGTTCATTTCATGATTGAGATGTAGGGGTGGATTCTAGTCTGTTAATTTGGAGATAGCCACTGAATAGTCAATGAGGGCAAGGCTTTCTCCTGAGACTTCTGGGAAATCTCGCAATATTTCCCTCATGGATATGAGGAGCTATCTCCCTAGTTGTTGGGAGTTAGTCTCAGAGACAACGAACTACAGACAAGACAAGATGGCACTGTCCGAGGAGCTGGAGGAGCCGGAGCAGAAGCCACACAGCCTTACCCTGATGGAAGCAGACCTCTGAAGATGGAGAAGTCACGTGGAGACCCCTGGCCAGCTCTGAGTTGCTTCTACCACCACTGGATGCTGTTGATGGACCCTGCGCCCTGGAAGTGAGGACAGGAGACCCCTCCGGCGCCGTAAGTCTGCACCCACTGGCCTGTGACTTTGTGAGTCAGAAGGAGGCTTTATAGACTGATATCGGGCATATGGGCTAATATTGGACTTAGCACTTTGAACTGGACGGGGTTGGGATGCTTTCTCAATGTTCCATTCCTCTAAGCATGTCTATGAATTTGTTCCTCTAGATTCCCTGGACTAACATATCCACCAAACATGCCAGCTAATGAAGCCATAGGAACTCAACGGGCAAAGTATGCACACCATTCACTTGTGAGGTTGTAACACACCTGCATCTAAATTTACCCGATTCACCATTGTTGATTCTAGCAAATTTATTATCATCATTCTTTGATTCATTGTGCTACAACCCAACAAAACAGCAGTCTGTCATCGAGCCAATTCCAACTCAAGGTGACCCTGTACGGGGTCTTGGGTGCTGTGAATCTGTTTGGGGGTTGACAGCCTCCTCTGTCTCATGAAGAGTCTTTAGGGCCTTTAAGTCACCAACATTGTAATATGCATTGAGTGCACAAGGCATAAGAAATTTGTTTAGCACGCTTATGACAATAACACTGACAGGCCTACTGCCCAGGAAAGTATGTCTAATAGGAAAGATACCAGTTTAAAATTTTCCTTGAATCTCAATAGAAAGGATCCTATTAAATTTGCTCACTATGTGTTGAAAAACTGTAGGGAAGAAAAACTTGGATAAATCCATCTCAGTTGAAGTCTCCAGTTCCTGAAGGGACTGTGAACCCACAACAGCCTCAAACAGTCCTAGGAGAAGGAGCTAACATCTGAGCATACAACTTATGTCCCAAGACCTCCAGGCCTGACTTAAAACTGCACTGAAACATGGAATGGGCCTTTTTCATGTTGAAAGCGCTTTTTCCGCTGAGCCCTGGTGGCACAGGGGTTATGTGCGGGACTGCAACCCACTGGATTGACGGTTCAAATCCAGCAGCAGCTCTCCAGGAGCATGGCTTGGCTTCCTACTCCCACGAGGACAGTGATGCAAGGGGGAAAAAAAAAAGAAAAGTGCTTTTTCTTATTAGCTAGAAGCTCTGAAACAGGTTGTTAAAATGAGAGCTTTAACCACAGTCATAATCTTCTGTTGGAGGCATTCTGTTCACTTGAATGATTTAACTCATCTGTGGTACTCTGAACTTTTATAGCTATTTTTGTCTAGCCAAATGACATGGTAATTTTAGAATTAGTTTAGGGCTGTATCTAATTCCTTTTGTTTTTGAAATAGCTTTTGTATACCAAAATATCTAGAACAGTAAAAGCAAATCAATTTTAGAGGGACTGGAAATTTTTTTTCAATTACCTTGATCCTTTCATTTATAGTGAAAGGATTCAAACTTTAGCTGTTGCTCCTTTTTCTGATACACTGTTCTTCCTCTGTGAACCTACACCACTTTATATAAATGTTACTTTAAGAGAATACTTATATTTCTTATGACCCAATGGAGATGAGGAATTGTACTACATCTTTATTTCAAATCTTTATTGTATTTTTATCAGTCTTCATCTTTTATATTTTACTGCTTGCTGCTAATACAAACTATACATTAGTAAGACATGAGTTTTGAAAGACTAGGCTTTTTCAAAGTCCTCTGCTTCCGTGCACGCACATCCCCCACCCCACCCCCACACCTGTTCTCTTTTACAGCCTTTAAAGGGTAGTTTATTTTCATTATAGCAATCATTTACATCTTCCTAGTTCTTGTTTATTTATTGGGGCTGTGTTTCTCCACTATGAAGCCCACCCTAAACTTCCTACCAAGGTTGCTGCCCATCCCAGCCTCCATTAACTCCTGGCACAAATATTCATTTGCTAGACTAGCAGCTGAACACAAGCCATAGGCAGCACCCAGGCAAGAAGAAAAACCAACAAAAAGGAATCGAACGAATATTAAACACTACATTCTAAGAAAACATTCAAGAAATGAAAGACATGAATCAACATGCAGAAAGGGCCAGCCAGTAGCTGGAACATTTAACTTAAGAAACAGCCTAATAAAGACTCTCAGGCGTCAAAGATTCGATGGGGAAAAAAAATACTCAAGGCTTCTTGGTGAAAAAGATAAAATAATAAAAGCAAGCAAATTTGAATAGTATCAAAGCTGTCTAAAACAAAATGTGATTTAAAAAGAAGAAAGGACTTGCTTTTTTGTTACTAATTTATTGAAATCCACTACATAACTATACTTAAAACATGGGAGGAGTAAATGTGCATGGAGCTTTTAGGTTTCCTTTTTAAACTCACTTTATTGGGGGTTCTTACAGCTTTTAAGAACAATCAAGACATCAGTTATATCAAGCCTAATTGTACTTATGTTGCCATCATTATTTTCTAAGCATTTACTTTCTATTTGAGCCCTTGGTATCAGCTGATCTTTTTTCCTTCCTTTCGATCCCCCACACCACTTGCTGCCTCCTTATCCCTTGATGTATTATAAATTATTATTATTTTCATACATTACACCGACAGCTGTCTCTCTTCATCCACGTTTCTGTTGTTTGGCACCCTGGAGGTGGGGTGGGGGTATTTTTTGATGTAATGAAAAATAGCAAATTAATACACACAACTTCCTATAACATTAAAAGACAGAGATGAAAGTACATTAATGTACAAATCTTCTTTGTTGCAATAAAGTAATGCATGAAAACTGTGAGAGGGAAACAGGAGAGTAAAATAAGCCCAGTAACCAGCAAAAATCAAGAGGAATGTTTAATTTTATGTGTCAACTTGTCTTGGCTTTAGTGACTAGCTATTTGAGCAAACATAATTCTTGCTAGGAAGGTGTTTACATGGAATGAGCATTTAAATCAGCTAACCTTAAATTAAAAAGATTACTCTCAGCAATGGAAGTGAGATCCATCCAATCAGCTGAAGGACAGAGGTTTTGGGGGGAAGAATTAGGCCTCAAGACTATAAACACAGACAGCATGCTGGAGCCTCCAGGCTGTTGCCTGACCTACAGATTTTGAACTTACAGTCTTCTGGCCAATCCCTTCAAATAAATCAATCTTTCTCGCAATAGGGGAGGGAGGAAGAGAGAGAGAGAGAGAGAGAGAGAGAGATTATCGGTTCCATTGCCCTAAAAAACCCAAAGACAAATTTCAAGACCAAGAGTGGTTCCAGAAATACTGAATGGTAAGAATCCATTTTTTGTAACTGGTTCTCAGGTACTTGGACTCCATTCTTCAATCTGGTTAAAATTAAAAGTTACTGATGACTCTATTTCCAGTGGTGAAGAGGGTACGTGGTCTCTATGCCCCGCTGAGGAAAAGCTGGTATCACCACTGTAGCCTCCTAATCAAAGCCCTATGGGACACATGATTCTTGGTGATCAGGTGTTTTGTTTTGTTTTGTTTTGTCTGCTTGTTTGGGGGGCATCACTGCTCTCTGGTGGTGGGAGTAAGAGGCCCAGCCTTTGCTCCTGTGGAGCCACTGCTGGAATTGAACCTCCATCCCAGTGGGCCGCAGTCCCACGCACAACCACTACGCCATCGGGGCTCGGCCCTGGTGATCAGGTATTTGACAGTGCAGTGCAGCTTTAGCAAAGTGAAAAGTAGAGTGAGCATTGGCCAGTCCCTCCTCACTGTGTTGGGACAACAGCGGGAAAATAAGATGCACGCAAGGCTTCAGATTTCCCATTTCAAGCACCACATAAATGACCCGTATTTTTTTACGTCTTCCCTAAAAGAAAGTCTTAGGATCTAAAGTCACAGAGTTGGCCCTTCTTATTCTCCTGTCTTCTCTGATGACAGTGCTTGATGGCTGTTTGGGATTCTCAAAACCTATGCCACAAAGCAGGGATTGACGGAGTCCTGGCTCTAAGAACGATTGTGAGGACGGCACCATGCTCCAGTCTGTGGTGCACAGTGTTGCTGGGAACGGGCACCCACTCCCCGGCACAAACAACAACAAATGCATCAGAGGAAAATGATTGGGCAACATAGTGCAAATGTCATTTCCTCTAGAAAGGACGCCCAAGATCAGGCGTCCTCAAACTATCGCCCGTGTGCCACATGTGACCCGCTGAGAACATTTATCCTGCCTGCTGGGTGTTTTTGCCACCACTGCTTGTACTGTTTAGCAGCCGACTCATCCCGGGCCCACAGTGAATTTGTTCATAGTTTTGTTGTTTTTGCTTTTGCTTTTTTAAGTATAGTCAGACCATCCTACTGTCTAAGGGACAGTGAACTGGTCCGCTGTTTTAAAAGTTTGAGGACCCCTGCCCAAGACAGTTACTTAGGATACAGCTATTGCATCTTCACAAATAATGCATCAACTGCAACAGATACTTGCCTACCAACTGGAAGAAACATATCATACCTATTCAGTACAGTGACGAGAGAAAGTCAACGGTTGTTTTACATAAACATGCGGTTATTTAATGTCTGATATTTGTCTTTTCTGCCAAGCTTTAACATCGAAAGATGAGCTAAATGGTAAGACAAGGTTAGACTAAACCTTCATTAACAGGAAGAACTATTTAAATATTTAAACAAAAATGAACATAACTGAGACATTTCAAGCACATCAGGCCACAAAACCAAGCTTTTTGCAAAGCTTCGGTAACATCCATTACAAGGGTTCTTGTGGTGGTTCCGTGCCATGAGATCAGCTCCAACTCCTCACCTGGGCCCCACGGAGAGAAACAATGCCCAGTGCCCCACCACGCTCCCACCTTCACCTCACTCATCACTAGCATGTGACAGAGATTTTTATAGACAACCCGCTTCTCATCTGCACTTTATATAAACAGTATTGAGTATCCTCGGTGAAAAACTGTATGGATATGATCCCAGAGAGGGGAATAAATAAGATTTGTTACAGTTTGGGTTATTATAGACAATGAGGCAATCAATGACTTTATGTCCCTATCTTTACAGACTGGAAGGCTTTTTTAACTGTAGGAGAGGGTCATAAAACACAGCACTGCTAAACCAAGATTTTTTTTTAAGTAATCATATTTTAAAATGTTATACCCATTGATGAATTCCAAGGACAGTGGCCACTGACACTCCCACTATCAAGGGGCCAGAGGGAACATTGAATGGGGACCTAATGAATACTTGCCAATCCACCCGGGAGGAAATAATACCTTGCTTTAATTGGTATTTCCCTTCTGACTCCCGGTGAAGATGAACAACTTTTTTGGCAAGTCTATCTAGTTGTCTTTTTCTTAACAATTTGAAACATTCTAGGGTAACAAGTTCAGCTGCCAATGAAAAGGCTCAAGTCTACCCCCCAGGAGCCACAGAGGAGAGGCCCATTGGCCTGCTCTACACACATCTACCAACCCGAACCCTGGGGACCACACGTCCCCACTGACACCCTTAGAGCTGCCCTGCGGAGCCAGGATCAGCTTGATGACATGCAATCTGGGTTTGGGGGTTGTGCTGTATGATATGGCTTCTACATCACATTGACAAACGTGACTGTTAGGAGCCATCAAATTAGCTCTGACTTGTAGATGTGTGTTTCCACTTGCTTTCTTATTTTCCAAGTTGTGTTGTATGTTTAGGGGCCACAGAAAATCTTGATCATGAGATGGTTCAATATATCAAAGGATTTTGATGGGGACCCGGACTGAAGGACGATACTGCCCTGTGGCAGGTAGAAAGCCAGGGGCCCTCCCCTGTCTGAGAGGCCCTCCAACGCCGAGAAAAGGGGCAGGACCGGACTTCACTGTCTTTGGAGCTCAATCAAGAGTTGTCATCTTTCCTGGAAAACCACATCCTTTAGCTGTTGGTGGCAAAATCACTAATGTCCCACTATCCACATATCAGGCCGTATTCATCATTAATCTTATTTCCATGCAATTCTATATATCGACTATTTCATTATCTTCTAAGGTAGTTAAGGAGCCTTGGTGTGCAACAATCAAAGTGTTTAGCTGCCATCCTGAAGATCAGTGGTTCAGCCCCACTAGTTGCTCCACCTGAGAAAGACATGGCAGTCCTCTTCAGTAAAGGTCACGTCCTTGGAAACGAGGGGTCAGTTATACTCTGGTTCTAGAGGGTCACCATGAGTCAAAAGGGGAGTCACAGCAATAGGTTTCTAGTGCATTTTGTGCCAAAGCACTTGTATCTTAAAAGATATATCATCAATTATGTTTTCCCTTGTACCATGTATTTATGATGCATTTTAATGATCCATGTTGTTGTCATGTGTTCAGTAGATTCTGATTCAAAGCAGACCTCTGAGAAAAAGCAGACCTCCTGACCATAAGGGTCCTGACCATTTTTCACAGGATCAGATGTCCATGTTCAAAGGGCCAACCTTTCAGTTGGCGGTCTAGTACCTACCGTCGGGTCCACGAGGGTACCCATCCACTGCCATCAAGTTCGTAGGTAGAGTCCATAATGCATAAATTTCATTTAGAATAATAAGATGGCACTGAGAAATAGTCCTATGAAAGGACGGTGGATCCCGAGTGCCAGGTCTCACAGTATCCGCCTTAAGGAGCCCTGGTAGCATTGTGGACAGTGTCCTAGGCAGCTCCCGCCAACCTCAGCACTCAGTACTCACCCCGCCCCAGCCTATGGCAGGAAAAGGACAAGGCTTTCTGTTCCCCAAAAGATTTACAGCCTAGGGAACACAAAGGGGCAGTTCTTCTCTGCCCTAAAGGGTCGCCGTAAGTCAGAATTGACTCAGGAACAGTAAGAAGGAGCCCTGGTATGAGTGTAGGGTAGGTATTGGACTACTAAAGGCAGGGTCAATGGTTCAAACCCAACAGTCACTCCTCCAGAGAAAGAAGAGGCTGTCTGCTCCCATAAAGACTGGCAGCGTCAGATATCCTACCAAGGGTTGCTAGGAGATGAAATCGATTCCATGGCAGTGGGTGGTCTCCAGAACTAAGGTCCTTCACCTACAGAAACAATCCTCTTCTCCATCACTAAGAGCACAGTTGACAAGGGTTTTCATATGTACCTATAAGCACCACATGTACAGAGTGCACCTCCTTCCTCAATGCTGGGAGTCTCAGCTACTCTCTTCTCCTCTAAAAGAGCCCTAATGGTTGCCTGGAGGTCAATGTTGTGCTTGAGCTTGATCAGGAAGGAGACAAGCTGTGGTTCAGAAACCTCTAGTTTAGATATCAAAAGTCATACTTGAATTGTATATCCTTCATGCTACCTATTACTAAGTATCAAGCTGATATATTTTCCATCTCTCTACATGCAACTATCTGAAATTAGTGATACACACGGGAAAAAATACAGCCTAAAAGGAAGAAAGAAAATCTCTAAATGTCTAAGACTTTATATAATGGAAATATCTATCAGGTCTGTTTATGCTTTGATTTATTTTCTCAGTCCATGTTAGGCTATACTTCATCGATAGTATCTAAACCTTTGTTACTGATTATAAGTAATCTATCATAAATCAATACTTCAACTATGAACAACCACAGAACTGTAAAGTATGTGGACTCAAACCATTTTCTCATTTAAAGAAAAACATGTTTTTCCCTCTTCAGCAATTATTATAAAATATTGACAGCTACTTAAAGAAAGTACCAAATTAAACTTTTTAAGTCATGCCATAAATTTGCTTATCTGATCTCCCTCTTGTAAGAGAAAAGAAATTTATGAGCTATAAAGCACAACATTGGTTGGCACTGGGGATAAGCTGTTGATTTCTAAAACATAATGTTAAAGAAAGCCTTGACATTTCACTTTAATTTGTATTTTCCCAAAACAGTTTCTATCATGTGATTCTGACAGTGTATTTACAACAATAAAATCAGGTACACACACATACATGCTTCTGAAGAAGAAAAGAAAGCTTTAAATACTTTATGCTAACATTTAAGTATAAAAGGAGCTTTTCAGAGAAAGGAAGGGAAATATGGGGAGCTGGTACCGGGAGCCTAAGTGGAGGGAGGACGTTTTAAGAGTGATGATGGCAACAAGTGTGCAAATGTGGTCTGCATACAATGGGCATATGCATGGATCGTGATGGGACTTGTAAAAGCCCCCAATAAAATGATTTATTTTTTAAAAAGGAGGGGGAAAGAGCAGCTTATAAGGGCTCAAGTAGAAAATATTTAGAAATGAAGATGGTAACGTGTATACAAACATGCTTGATACAATGATACAATGATGCATAAGAGCTATAAGAGCCCCCCCCCCCAGTAAAATCATTGGGGGGGGAACGAAAAAAGGAGTTTTTCTTTCAATTTGTCTTTCAACAACTGATTAAGACATTCTCTAATAATCAATTATAAACTTCTATTTTTCTGTCCAAATTCCCTAAAACTATCTACCTCTTAAACTAGAGTTATAATTATCATTACCCCCCAACTCAACCCAAAAAAAAAGTCCGAATCGCCAAAGCAATGAGATAAATATTTTCATTATAGAATCTATCGCAAACAGGGTCGGGTCAGGTACAAAGATGAAGAATATGTAAACCCCCATTTTTTTAAAGTGTGACCAGCTTCTAAGCTAATATCTCCCAGAGTGTGGTGTATGAGGGTGCTGGAACAATCCGAGGAAGCTGCAGAAGCAGAGAGACCTCTAGACTGTAACTGGACACACGAGTTTGAACTGCTAGGGGGGATACTGGGTAATTTTTTTCCTCTACTAGTCCCTTTTCAGGAGAAAAAAAAAATCACTTAGCATCCCTGCAACAGTTAAAATATGTTGTGCTTTAACCCATAATCTGGGATAAAGTTGTGGTTATCTGCTTTTGGAAGCCCTCCTGGGAGCCTCTCCTGCTATATCACTGTAGCGCGCTCAGAGTGACTCTATACTGGGGCATCCTGTGTTTGGTGGTCAAGACTATAACTCCCTCAGAGCAGCTGATGGTTTCGAACCACTGACCTTTGCAATCAGCAGGCCAATGCGCAAGGGTAGATCCTGCTGGCATGTGCTGTTTGATACTTCCTACCCTTTGGAAAGTACCGGCAATGCTGTGCTGATGTGTAGAGGACAGAAGTTGCCGGCTGTGGTTCAAACCTTCAGGGGTATCCTAGCTGAAGGAAGTCCTTGTAGCTTTGTTGGGTGGTCTGTCCCTCATGGCTACAGAAAGGGCCCTAGTCTCCATGTTGATTGATTCAGAAGGGAACTGTTCTCTGTTTTGAAATGGTCAAGCCCATTCCCTCACAGAAAGGTAACAAGGAAGGAATGGTGCAACCAGGGTGCCGTGTAGCACCGATGAAACACACAGCATTTCTCTAGTTCTTTAATGCTTCTCCCCCACCTTATTATCATGACCCCCGGTGAATCTTACAAATCCGGCTAGACCGAAGCATGTACACTGGTGCAGATAAGAGCTCTCGACACATGGCTTTCACAACAGATAAATCCCCCAGGAACAGTAAGGGGGTAGCGATACCATGAGGGTAGAAGGAGACAGGGGAGGAAGAAACATGAGTGAAGGGAAACAGTGGGTGGTGTAAAATATGAAAACAATAATAATTTATAATTTATCAAGGACTCACGGGAGGGGGGGAGATAAAAGAGGAGCTGATACCAAATGGTCGAGTAGGAAGAAAATGCTATAAAATTTATTGCAGTGATGAATGCACAATTCTTAATATGATTGAAATAGTTAATTGTATATGTGAATTATATGCCAATAAAATTATTGTTTTGTTTTGTTTTTTTTTTTTTAATTTAGGCATCACCGCCCTCTGGTAGTAGGAGGCCCAGCCTTGCTGCTGCTGGATTTGAACCGCCAAGCCAGTCGGCCGCAGTCCCACACGCAACCACTACGCTACCGGGGCTCAGCCCTAAAATTATTGTTAAAAAAAAGAAATGGTCAGACATTTCTTTCAAGGCACTACTGGGTAGACGCTACATGTGATCTTAGCCAAAAGACCGAGAAGAGCTTTACTGCGTAGACTCTAACCACCCACCTCTGAGATGGCAGCCAGTGCCTTAGCCACGTGCGCTATTCCTAGCCTCCATCTCACAGCTTTAAAAACAAGCAACAGAGAGGTTTCCCAGGGTATTTTGAGTGGAGTCTGCATTCTTAAGTCTTAGATAAGAGTCGAGCTGCATATTACCCGTGGATTTCACTTACTCCTCTCTGCCATCTCAGGAGCTCGGGGGGGGGGGGGGGGTAGTGAGACTCAGTGGGCGACGGAAGTCCGCAGAGGGCTCTTCCAACGCAGCACTGACTCAGTGGCAGGGAGTTGGGTTTGGGGTTTTCTCTGCCATGCTAATGCAATTTTCCCTGACCTTAGAAAAACATGTCTAAATGCCATCTGAAGAACTTTGCCAGTTTAACTCAGGGGGCCTTAAGCCCACAAACAACCAAAACACAACAGAAACTGCAACTATTTACTATTCTAGTAGAGGGTCCTATAGATTTAAAGGTCAGATGTTTTCCTTTTCCTTTACTTAACGTCACATATTAAATAATTCGACTGACTACAGTTAGGAAAGACTCTTCTTACAGGAGGGCACACCAGAGTCTTTTTTTCTCTCTACTGTTGCATAAACATATTCACCAAGTAAAAGTAGAATGTCTTTCAAACCAAAACAATAGGAAATCACTCTTGGCTGAAAGACCAGGCTTAGATCATGTTGATTTCTCCTTTAATCCTGCTGAAGCAAGTTTCTGCATGCTTTCCGAGGCCTCGCCTCCAGAGTTGTTTGGACAACCGCCAACACATATATTTAATTACGTAAGTATTCAATGCTATCAGCCAGCTGTTGCCAGTACATAATACACTGACCTCTTTCACTCGCTGAAAATGGCAAAAACAAAGCAACTGTTGATGTAACAGTAATCATGAAATATGCAAAACACTGTTCTCCAAAAAGATTTCAGATAACGACAGAACTGGACTTTGCATTTTAAATGACTTACTTTTTCTGATTTGCTTCTCCTGTTCGTCATTTGCAAGTTAATGAGAAATGCATCCCTAATCTTTAAACTAGACATCTATTCCTTCCTTGAGCTTTGGTTTGTTTTTGTTTTTAAAGTCAGGCAAGAATTGGTTTTTCAACCCCCAAATATACTTTCTCCTTTACTTCTGATTCAATTTCTCACTGGAGTACATCATAAAGCAATCTTCTTTTTACCACCCTCTCATCTCACCCCTTTCCCTAAGGTAAAAGGGCATGGAACTTCAAACCAAGTGTGTTAACTAATTCTGCTGCCAGGGCCTCCTGGCCTCAGTCTTCCAGCTATAAGAACAGACAAACCACCATACACACCACACAGCTCTTTGCATAGATCCCAAAGGCTATTAGCTAAGGGTGGAATTGCCTATTTCAAAGAGGAAGCTGGTCAAAATATATACCTAACTCTCACCCTTCATTCACCTATGGTAAAGATCAACAGTTTTTCATTTATGTTTCCAGAAAGTGTGCTCCTCACAAGGTTGCCCCATAGAAACTCAGATAGAAAAAGATGTATGGCCATAACAGAAAGCAGAAAACAGAAAAAAAAAAAAAAAAAGAATTTAGACAGAGGATAATCTAGACGGTAATATAATCTGCAATGGGGATTACAGATTCATCAAAACAGCAACCGAGTCCATTCCAGTGGATGAAAACGGAAGGCCAGTGATTCACCAGGCACGCTCCTACAGAGGAAGGAGCCTAGTGGGGGCCTGAGTTCAATGCTGGGCTGCCAAACTCAAGGTCGGCCATCTGAACCCCTCAGCCTCTCCGTGGGAGCAAGATGAGGCTGCCTGTTCCCATACCGATCGGATACACACAAACGCACTTCTAGCAAGTCGATGACATGACGCCACAAGGCTACAGAACAGGATAGAACTAGCCCTAGGCGTCCGGGAGGCGGTCGTGTTCACAGGAGCAGAAAGCCCTGTCTTTCCTTCTGGCCTTAGGCTTAGCGGCCCTGTGCACCAAAGTCCCTTTCCATAGAGTTATAAAGCCTCAGACAGGCTACACAGCGTCCCTCTGGGTCAGATCAGAGGCAGGGCACTGGGCTTGTTGTGTGGATTGGGTCCTGGAGCTCCGGGGTACGTTGGTAAGCAGCACATACACCATCACTCTCCTTACAGATCGCACTGTGCAACAAGCCTTCCAGGAGCTTGTATCATGTTCACTCCTCCAGAACTACCACCTGGTGTACTGCCATGGTGCTGTGGTCCTGCATCATAACTGAAGAGCATGCTATTTCTGAGGGGGCTTCAGAAAGCAGAATTCAAAGATAATGAAGTTTCCCCCAAGAAATTTTTGAAGGCTGGAGATAAATGCCAGGCAGAGGTTGCGATCTTTCTATCATTATATTTGTTACATTATAATTTACTGTATAGTTAACATACAAATACATTAATAATGATTAGCTCAGGGGGTCCTCAAACTACAGTCTGCGGGCCACATGTGGCCTGCCAAGGATATTTAGCCGGCCCGCCAGGTGTTTTTGCCACTGCCACTGTCCTGCTTAGCACTCGACTCATCCTAGGCCCACAGTGAATTTGTTTATAGTTTAAAAAAAAAACAACTACAGTCTAGCCCTCCAATGGTCTGAGGGACAATGAACTGGCCCCCTATTTTAAAAGTTTGAGGACCCCTGCAGTAGAATTAACTGTGTGATGATAAACTCTTTTCCAGAACAGGAAAAATCAGATCAATTTAATTTTATAAGCATGTACTGAGTAACTCCTACTTTGTGTTAGAGTCCACGCCAAAGGCTAGCAGATATTTATCCACATTTTTGCAAGCCTTGGAGTTCCTGGGTGGTCCAGAGTTAATATCCTTGGTTATTAATCAAAAAGTTGGTGGTTCGAATATATACAGAGGTGCCTCAGAAGGAAGACCAGCAGTCTATCTCAAAATAAATAAATACGTAAAAATCAGGCATTGAAAATCCTTTGAAGCACAATTCTTTTCTGAGTTAACTTAAAAACGGTGGCTTTCGCTGGTTTTCCTACCCTCTTCCTCAAGCTGAGATTCTCCCACTAATCCAGTGGCCAATGCCCGCAGTGGCCCAGCTCATTGCCTGTGGAGCAGGAAACAGGTCCGACAATTCAGAGCTGAGCTCTGCCAGGGGTATAAATGACTACTCCAGGAAAAGACAAGGATCCTTATTCTTTTGGGGGAGCAGGGGTGTCATCCAAACACATGGAGCTCCCCTCTTTAGGACACCAAGGGGCAGGTTATTTTTCTGTTCTACAAGTACAACATAAAAGGCAAAACAGCATGATTTCTAAAAATGAGAGCCCTTTAAAAACACAGCATTTGAAAATAAGCTGTTCTTTTCCCTCCGTGCAAACATACAGCCTGTCTGTGACAAGTGCCTCACGGCGGGGACCTTGGGAGATCATTCTTAAACAGTTTGACAGACCGTCTTCGTCTTGCTAATACTGTCTGTTTCCCAGAAGAAGAAAAAAAAGAGAAATCATTACGAGGAAGAGTCAGAGGGTCAAAGAACCCACTTTAAAAAAAGAAAGAAAAAACTGCCCTGAGTTCAATACCCTGACCTCCATGCCCAATCTAGCAGAGAGCTAAATATGTAAACAAATAATAAAATATAATATGCCACACTAGATGTCTGTATGAGAATTCAAAAGCAGCACAGGGCAGAAGGTGATTAATTCCATGGACCTTGGGAGTGGGCAGGGATGACCTCACAGAAAGCATTACCTTTGACATTTGTTCCAAAACATGCACTGGTTAACTAAACCCAAACCAAGCCACTGATCCTGGAGAACAGAGTGAAATTACACCCTATGGTTTCTGAGGTTGAAACTTTTTTTCACCCCCCGATGATTTTATTGGGGGCTCTTACAGCTCTTTTAACATTCAATACATCATTTGTATCAAGCACATTTGTACACATGTTGCCATAATCATTTCCAAATATTGTCAACTTGAGCCCACAGTATAAGCTTCTCTTTTCCCCTCCTTTTTTTTTATATATATAAATCATTTTATTGGGGGCACATAGAGGTTGAAACTCTTTACAAGAACAGACAACCTGATCCTTCTCCAGCAGAACAGCTGGCGATTGGTGGATCTGAACCACTGATCTTGCTGTTAGCAGCTGAGCACTTATCCTCTTGTGCCAGAATTAATTTCATGTGTGTGCGCATGTGCAAGCAGTTGAGGGAATATTTCAGGGGGAAGACACGCAATCACAAAAACACTACGTGCATGGAAAACGAGATGGTCTGAGGGAGAAAGAAAGCAAATTTGATGGAGGGGCAGCAAGAGGAGGCCGGTTATACAGGCAATGGACAAGGGAAAAAAGTGGTACACAGAGAAAAGCGGTCTTTACCCTATCTATGGCTGAGAAAGAATCATCCTGGAGTTTGAAGGAAGGCAACACGGGCCATTTGGAAAAGGACTGGAACAGAAACAGGGCTGCACTCAAGCAAAAGGTTGCTGACGATATTGAGAACAAGACATGATGAGAGCTGTAAGTCAGACGGGAGGCAGGATGGCATTTAAGACTTCACTGCAGGCTATTCCCTGCAGGGAGTCATAACTATCACCACATACTGGGTTGCTATGAGTCCGAATGGACTTGACTGAACAATACCCACAAGAAGAAAACACAACAACATTAGGCAAAAGGGGGGAAAGAAGAAACTGGGAGTGGGGGAAGAAATTGTAAAATCAATCCCTGAGGATGAGGAAAGAAGAGGAAAGCAAAAAACCCAGGAAAACATCTTGGCAGCATCTAATGACAGAGATGGATTGACAGTGACTGCAACAATGGGCTCAAGCACAGGAAGCACTGCCATGGTGGTGCAGCTGTGTCCCAGGCTGTGTTCCATGCTGTCGGGCATACGGACTCAACAGTCCCTAACAATGGCGCTACAGGGTAAGTAAGCTAAGCTTTGTGTGGTTCATACCCTCCAAGGTCCTCTGGAGACAAGGATGAGGCTGTTTGCTATCATAGAGATAAAAAGTCGAAGACCTATACAAAGTCGCTCTGAATTGAAGTGGACTTGACAGCTGCGGGTCTGGCTGGAACAAGGGCGAGTCTGGTCTATCACTATGTACAGAAATAGAGACAGAAATACAAGCTCAGGAACCAGCATGGTTGGAGCCCTGCTGGTGTATGGCTAATGAGAAAGAGCTGGACTTTGAAATCACCAGTCCTCCAAGAGGAAAAAAGGATGTTATCTACTCGAGTTAATAGTCTTGGAAAGCCACACGGGACATCTCTCCTCTGGCCTCCAAGCTCTCCTTGACTCAGTATCAACTGGATGACTGGGAGGTTGTTTTGTTTTGTTTTGTTTTGTTTGGGTTTGGTTTATTTTGAGAAAAAAGGGGGGTTCTGATTCGATGACGAGAAGTATCTGTGGGTCAACCGTGGGTCCGGGTGGAGGAGTAGTTAAAGTGCTTGGCTGCGAACCCAAAGGTCCATCGTTTGAATCCACCAGTTGCTCACCAAGGGAAAGATGTAGCAGCCTGCTTCTGTACAGATCAGGCTCAGAACCCTCATGGGGCAGTTTTCATCCATCCTTAGAGGTGGCTAGGAGTTGAAATTGACTAAGAGACAATGGCTTTTGTGAATCAGTCCAGGTGGCCTTACACAGCGGATATGCAGGTCTGGGTCTTGGAAGACGTAATGAAACAAGCAGCAGAGACTTGGGGCACGTGGGTTATAACTACACAGTGGAAGTATATGGGGACAGGTGGGTGGGGAATATATACTTAGATTAGGCGACACGCTATTCAGAGAAAGAGAAATCTCATTAGAAATGCACAGCAAGTTCAGTAGTGTGAACAGGTGAGCCAGGACAGCTGCCAAAATTAGAATACAACTAGTAAAAGCATTACAATAACTCATTTTATCTTCAGTGGACATTTTAAACAACAATATCAAACTTATATTGAACTAAAGCCCTTTCCTACCCTGCAAAGCCAGATTACACTATTTATGTTTAAAGATAAACAAGAAAATTAGGGTATTTAAAAAGTAATTTAATTCAAACAAACTAGGATTGCTTAGCGTGTAGTTTTTACCTTCCAAAACTAAAATAAATAAGACAAACTCTTCATTAAAAATAGAAGATAGGCTGAGCCCCGGTGGTGTAGTGGTTGAGTGCGGGACTGCGGCCCACTGGATTGGTGGTTCAAATGCAGCAGCAGCTCTCCAGGAGCAAGGCTGGGCCTCCCACTCCCACCAGAGGACAGTGATGCCACCCCCCCCCCCAAAAAAAAAAATAGAAGATAATCTGATGACTACTGAATCTGTTTAACAATAGAACCAATTTCAAGGGGGTGGGATGTTTCGATGATCACGCAATAAAGGGCGAGTTCTTAGGGAGTCCACTTTTCGTGAGGGCAATTTGCTTCACATCACAAATTCAAGTTGAAATTCTCTTCGGGTACTTCCCAACTTCAAGCTATGATGAAGAATTCCAAGATAAATCAACATAGAGCAAGGAATACATTCATCATGGCAGTGACAAGTCAGTACGTTACAAGTTTTCTCCACACACTTTTCCTAGGGAATCAAGAAGTTGCACGAAGCAGTTATTTTTTTGTCCCTTCAAAACATACATACCCTTCTTGATGCATTTATCACACCATTTTAATTTGCTCTTTCAAGTCATGTCCTTCAGATATCTGAACCAGCACCACCCCACCCCCTTCAACAGGATTACTCATTTCTACAGGCAAAGTTGCTCAAGGCCCTAGAAGCTATTGTCTATCCACTATCAGTATGGCTAAAGCACAGGGCCAATTTAGGTTAATAATGTACAAGGTCAAGCAGAGGTTGGCAGTGCATGATCAAAGCAAGCTGGCTATACTTTCTGTCACTTATATAGAACACACAAGATGTGTTTATTTTCACCAGCCTCTGAATGACCTCTGTTAGGTGGCATGGAAAAAGTCCCACATTTCTTTCTAGAAAGCTTGAGTTAAAGGAGTTTTCTTCTGTGATAGTCTGAGTTCCGAGTGAATTTTCTTTTTTGAGACTTTTGATCTTGACTATTTACTCAAGAACCCTTGGGTGCTAAAGACCAGACTGTCTATATAAAATTGCTACAGTGAACAAGACAAGGACTGAGCAAGTTCCCTGAAGCGGGAACAGAATCCACCCAGCAGGTTGACATCAAGAAGCCTGGGGCTCATTAGTGACTGCTGCGGAATGAGGGACACGGCATGGGCATCCACAGCTTTCACAGTGTGTGCATTCTTACCTCTACTTTTGCAACTGCAAACGCCTCTGCTGTTAATATGAACATCAATAAGGCAGACACTGGAAAACCTTAGTGATCGAGACCAACCAATAGAAAGCCAATATAAATTACTGAGCTATCCAGCCTACAGGATGAATCTACAGTTAGGCATTTCCATACTGGGCAAGTCACTGTGACCAGATGAAGAAAGGGGAGCATAATCTAAAGAGAGATAGGTTTGTTTTGGGGGGTTTTTTGCCCCAAAGAATGTCAATACAATATTCTCTTTTGCCAAAGGTAAACAGTACTTCCCACAGTATTGTCTGTCAGTAATATGAAGTTGCAAAACTAAGACGGTTCACCACTGCCAGGAATTCAAAATGTGGAGGCCATAATCAATCTGCCTGTGTTGATCATATGAAAGGTAGTAAAGCCTTCAAAGTTATCTTTCTTTACTCCGGTTAAAATGAGAAGGTGAATTGCCTGGTGGCTTCAGTCAGATAAAAAACAAAAGCTGATGAGTAATTAAGGACAAACAACGGTAAAACAGCTAGAAGGGACAGGCAGGGGAAACCAAGCACATGACCCGATTTGATGGAAACCATTCAGGACCAACATTCTGGATATGGGGCTCCCGCTTAGAAGAAACTGGCCCTGAACCTTTGTAACCTATCTTTAAATAGGGGCATAGGCCTGGGGTGGGTGGGGCTGTTTGGAGAGAACACACCCTCTTCATCTTTCTATGCATTTACGTAAATGTTGCTTCTTTAAGAAAAAGGAGTCCAGCCACCAGGGGCAGGGGGAGGGAGAGCCCTGGCAATAGAAAACGCTACAGGCAGTTCTCCCACGCTATACGGTCCTTACGAGCTGAAGTGGGCTGAGGCACACAGCAAGGCCATCAAACATGGCAGTCAGAGGGAAGGTGGAGATGGTGAAGACCAGGAAGACTGCCTGTAGGTTTCTGAGACAGCAATTCTTTAAGGGAGTAGAAAGTCTCATCTCTCACCAGTGAAACAACTGGGGGTTTCCAACGATTGACCTTGTCGGCTACGGCCCCACATGTCAGCACTATGCCCCCAGAGCTCCTACCACAGGGGGAATGCACCTGCAAGAAGCAAACTTCCTGGCAAAAGTACGCGTGTGGCTTCTCAGCGAAAGGCTTCCCATGTCCAGGTATCATTTGAATCTCATGTTTTCTCAATGTTAATTGATACTCTGCCTTTAAAGGATTATATTTATTCTGGAAACAAGTCAAATACTAGCTTCAGTATTACCTTAACGAGAATTAGCTGGATTTTTAAAAGCCTTTAAAGCCATTAAGGAATACTTAATTATCTATAAAATTGTTTTAAAATTTTCTTTCAATCAAGCAGATGAGTTCGTTAAAAGAGCGCGTGCTTGCTGCAACTCGTTCTGTCGTGATAAAATGGCATGCCCTGCTTCATTACATCACTGCCTCGTTTGATCACTCAAATGGGCATCATTACCTTGAACTAGATTTGCAACACAGTTTATATCCATACAGAGCAAAGCCTGAGGACACAAATCACATTTCAGTTTTTAAATAAACGTTCAGAAATCATTTAAAAGCATATCCAGTAATGAGATGGTAAAACGGATAATCATTGTGCCTACACTCTTTGGGCTCCATAGTCTATAGGGCTATCAGGACCCCTAAAATACATTTGCCTTTTCTCTTGGGGGGGGGGGCGGGGAGCGGGGAGGTGGAGGGGGAAGTGGGTGCAGGGAGGACAGAAAGTTAATCTGGGCACAAATGAAAAAATTTTCTGGAAAAGGGTACTAGCTGGTGAACACTGTGCCGGCCTCTGTGCATATCCTCCTTCTGTTCTTCACCATGACCATCAGCCTCCTGTTCTGTACCACCTCCACCTCCACCACTTTCCCTTCCTTCTAGCTGAAGTTCAGGTGTAATTCCTCTCTGCTCCTACAGTGAAAAATGGCCTCCCCTTCAACCATCAATCTCGAAGCAAACATGGTAAAATCTCTCTCTCAAGTGAACTCTATGGTCTTTGGCTCAATGCTCTAATAAGAACCCAGTGCCATCGAGCCGATGCCAACTCACAGCACAGGGGAGAAACGCCCCTGTGGGTTGTCAGGCCTGTAATTCTATTCAGTCGTAGAAAGCCTCATTTTTCTCCTGGGGAGCAGCTGGTGCTTCAAGTTGCTGACCTTACGATTAGCAGTCCAATGTGTAATCACTGCCTACCCTGGCAGCCCACCTCCAACACTGTATCTGGCAAAACGAACTTTCTTTGCTTTTTCTTCTTATGGGGGGTAGGGGGTGAGGTGGCGTTTGCCCCAACCCTTTCTACTCCAGCTGCCCTCATCTGTAAAACAGGAATAAGTGAGGAAATCTACACCTAATGCCCGCGTCATGTAAAGCCTTTACAACAGTGGCTGGTTCGTGGCAGACTCTCCATAAACATCCGGTGTATTTGGTACCTTACTGGAAGATCTAGCTGTGACTTCAAGTACTATGTGAGCAAAACAGGAAAAACACCTTCCCTCAGACTTAACTATCCTTCTAGAATTCCCTATTTCTTTCCAAGCACAGACTTTGGAATTGATGGAGTTGAAATATAAAGACTTATTTCTCAAACCTACACCTTCCGTCCAGCTCTGCATGTCTCCACTTGAGAGGAGGCCACCAGCACCTGGACTGCAGCCATACTGCCCTAACTAGACTCCTGACTCCCCACCTTCCCTAGCACTGGGGCTAGAACTCAGCCTCTGATACCAAAGGAACACACACAGAAAATAAAAATTTAAACAAAAAGTATCACTCACAGTAGCATGCCATCACCAAGACTCCTAGCCCTAAGTCAACTCAAATGCACAGTGGCCCTTCAGGACAGAGTAGAACTGCCCCATCACATTCTCAAGATTGCACACCTTAACAGAAGAGGAATGCCTTGTCTTTCCCCCGCAGAGTGGCAAGGGGTTTCAAACTACCTGCCTTCTGGTTAGCATCTGAGCACCCAGCCACTGTGCCACTGTGAACACTGGTTCTGATAGATACTGTAAGTATGGGCAGGGCTTGGAGGTATTACACCGAGTGAAATAAGTCACTCATACAAGGGCTTCATGTACAGGAAAATGGATAAAGACCTAAATGTATTAGTCATTCCCAAACTCCAGAGAGAGGGAAAAGGCACGGCTCCTGCTTATGAAGTAATGAGTTTCCATTTCCAAGATCACATTGACTAAGAGGAGGATTATACATCCAGTTAATGCAATCACTGTCAATAAGCTAAACAAAAGTTTAACAGTCAAAAGTTGAGTGATGGATCCATTTACAACACATACACAAACCAAAAAAAAAACGGGTAACTATTGGAATTTGGCTCCTTGGTTTAGAGATTTAGGGTCCTAGTTTCATAGGACATCCCAATTACCGTAATTACCCTAATTACACTTGTCTTGCTTCTATTCTACTTCCTAGTTCATTTCTTAGTTCCTAGGGTATTAAAATATTTTAAGCAGGCATCCAAAGCACACTTTTTACCTGGAGCAGAAAATGAGGAGGAGACTTAGCGATAGGAGGAAGAAATGGAATGTATGGCTTACTAACTCCCTAAACAATTGTCCCTTTTGTTATGAGACCAGAGGAAGAGGCTAGTTTCTCGTTACCATTACCTAACATTGTGATCAAGGAGTCTAAGAAGAATCAAATCAAATGAAAGGAAATACAGAACAGAATTTTGTTATCATGGAGTCGAGGCATTAGTCATTTTATTAGGGGTACATTTGGTTCTTATCACAATCCATATATCCATCCATTGTGTCGAGCACATTTGTACATTTGTTGCCATCATCATTTTAAAAACATTTTCTTTCTACTTGAGTACTTGGTCTCAGTTCCTCATCCCAGTACCCATCCTACCACCTTCACGAACCCTTTATAATTTATAGTTTATAATTTATAAATAATTTAAAACTTTTAACTTATTAATAATTTATAAATTATAAATGTATCCATTTTTCATGTCTTACACTGACTGATGTCTCCCTTCATCTACCTTTCTATTGTCTGCCCCCTAGGGTGCGGGTTACATATAGATCATTGTGATTGTTTCCCCTTTTGTCACCTTCCCCTTACCCTCCTGGCATCACTACTCTCAATATTGCTCTTGAGGGGTTTATCTCTCTGGGATTCCCTGTGTTGCCAGACCTTATCTGTAGCCATGTATATGCTCTAGTCTAGCCATATTTGTAAGGTAGAAGTGGGGTCATGATGTGGGGGGCGGGGAAGAAGTATTAAAGAAGTAGAGAAAAGTTGTATGTTTCACTGCTGCTACAATGCACCCTAACCTGCTCGTCTACTCCCCACTACCTTCTGAAAAGGGATGTCCAGTTGCCAACAGGTGGGCTTTGGGTCTCCAATTTGCATTCTCCCTCATTCACAATGATTTGATTTTTTTTGTTCTTTAATGCCTGATATCTGATCCTATGATCACACAGGCTGGTGTGCTTCTTCCATGTGGGTTTTGCTGCTTCTCAGCTACATGGCCACTTGTTTATCTTCAAGCGTTTAAGACCCCAGACACTATATCTTTTGATAGCCAGGCATCATCAGCTTTCTTCACCACATTTGCTTATGCACTCGCTTTGTCTTAAGCCATCCTGTCAGGAAGGTGTGCATCATGGAATATCACATTATTAGAACAAAGTGTTCTTGCACTGAGGGAGTATTTGAGTAGAGGCTCAATGTCCATCTGCTACCTTACTAGTAAACCTATAAATATATGCACATAGATCTATTTCCCTTCTGTCCTATACAAATCTGTTTACATATGTACACGCCTGTATTTAGACCTCAATAAATGTCCTTTGCCTTCTAGTTCTTTCCTGTACTTCCTTTTATTTTCCTCTTGTCCCACTGTCATGTTCAATCTTCACTTTAGATTCAGTAGTTCCTCTCTGTTACACTGCTCTTGATCAAACCCTACTACCAAGCCTCCTACACCATCCCCACCATAAATTTTTAATTACTTATTCCATTGTCCCTGGTGTTGTGAACACTTCCTTTCTCCCATCCCCTTCTCTCCCATGTCCCCTCAGATCCATCATTCCCAATGTTTTCTGTTCCAGATTGTTTATCCAGTCTATCTTATCCAGACATATCTGCAGAGATTATAATACAAACAAAAAACAAGATGGAACCAAACAAAGCAACAAAAGAAAACAAAACAACAGCAACAAAAACAACCAACAACAAAAGTCTGTAAATACTTCCAGGTCTACCTGTTGAACTTTAGGAGTGCTGTCTGGTCACGTCTGATGGGGTGCCAAGTCCTGGCCCCAAACTCTATTTTTGGTATTCCCTGGGAACTTCCTTGCTCTGCTTCCCTTGCTGTTCTTTTGCACACCCTCCCTTCGTGTTTCACCACAGTATGGTGGGGTCAGATCGAGCACAAGTACCACACTGCATCTCCAGAGCTGTCCCCCGTGGCGCTATGCGTCTGTGAGGAACATCATGTCTTGGAGTGGGGCCGACCCTATGGTCCTCTCTGTACCTTGGCTGCTCTGAGCAGAAGTATTATCCTCAGGGCTTGGTGGGCCAGGATGGGTTCCACTCTCTCTTCCTCCCCCTTCATTTGCTCCTGTGTGCTCTGATCAGATAGCTCCCTCTCCCTGAGGGAATGATATGTTTTACATATAAAATCCCAACTAATAAGAAAAAAATGTAGATTCTGATACAGTATGTCTGAAATAGAAATGAAAAGTCCCCACAGGGAGTTTTGAATGAAGCAGTCCAAAACCATAGTTTACATTTAAAAAGAAAAGCAAAAGAAACCGCCTAGAAATGGATAATAATATTTGCAAAATTCAAAGAAGGTAGCTAACGTCACCCAGTTATGTACATAGGAACAGTTGAATTGCTCTGTCACTGTGTACTTTTCTCAATGAAAAAAATAAACACATTCTATCTTTAGAATGACCTTAAAGGGAAGCCTGGATGCATTATTTGTAGATTCAAAAACTCAAAATTGTAAAGATCTCAACTGCTCTGAATTTTGCCTAGAGATTCAATGCAATCACAATCACAGAAAGTGTTATTGTGGAACTCAAAAATTAATCCTGAAATTTACGTGAAACCTACAGAGCCAGAATAACCAGGACAGCCAAAAGAAAAGCAAAGAATATTAGCACTATCAAACCTCCAGCCTTCATATAAACCCATAGTAATTAGGAGTGTACAGAGTCATGCAGTCATGAAGTCAATAAACAGATTAATAAAAGCAAGTAGGACAGGCATTGTTGTTTTGGGGTACCATCAAATCCGTTTCTAATCACATTGGCCCCAGGCAGTAGAAAGAACTTAGAGAATTTTTTTGGTTGTGTTCTTTATGAAAACAGATTTTCCATTCTTTCTTGCTCTGAGCCAATGGCCCCCACCCCTACCCTGTACAGGTGGCAAACCGTTTGGTTAGTACTCAGGCGAAATATCTTTGAAAAGTCCACAGATGCCAGGGCTTGTAAGGAACAGATGAGAAAGAACAAGCTATTTAAAAATAAAACAACAAACGACACTAGGATACCTACATGGGGAGAGTAAAACTGGGCATCTTTCTCGTTAGTACATAAAAAAAAAAAAAAAGACATCCAGATGAAATACAGTCCTAAGTACACTAAGGAGTTTAGCATCAAGCTTTTAAAGAAAATACAGACTATCTTAATGTCTTCAGAAAAAAGACTTTTTAAGCACTATGAATCCTGTAATCCAAAAAGGAAAAAGATTGAGAAATTTTATCCAAGAATTTCCCTTCATTAAGAAATGCTGCTTACAAAATAATAATCACTTATAAATTATTAAGAGTTCATGAGGAAGGGGGCGGTGGGAGGGGGAAAATGAAGAGCTAATACCAAGAGCTTAGGTAGAGGAAAATGTTTTGAGAATGATGATGGCAACAAATGTATAAATGTGCTTGGCATACAATGGGTACATGTTTGAATTGTGATGGGAGTTGTATGAGCCCCCAATAAAATGACCAAAAAAAAGGAAATGCTGCTTAAAGAGCATGACAAGTCAGCCATGAAATGGCAGGAAATATTGACAGCGTGTGTGGTATCTGAGGACTAGGGTACAGAACTTCACCACGGCCCTGGTGGTGCACTGGTTAAACGGTCAGCGGCTGCGTCTGAACAGATTGCAGCCTTGGGAACACTACGGGGTGGTGCTACTCTCTCCTACAGGCTCCCTGTGAGTGAAGTCGACACACGTAACACACTCTGTGGAATACGGAAATGCACTCCTGTGAGTAAATAAGAAAAAGCAAATCCAAGAAGAAGAAAAAACAGGATCTGAAAAATCATGATGGCCACAAAGATAAACGAATAAAGCTCTAAAAGATGGTCCATCTTAATAGTACTCATGGAAATGCAAATTAAAACTATAACAGAATACCATCTCAACCACCAGATTGATTAAAAAAAACAAACAAAAAAACCTTGAAGTCTGACCGTCGGGTATGGGCAAGAACGGAGAACAACAAATGTGTAAATGTCTATCTTCCCCGAACAAGCTTGAATTCCCTTAAAGCCTGAGCATCCAGAGCAGCTGGCCTAGCATTTAAAAGGCAGGGAGGAGAGAAGAGGTCCAGAGGTCAACAGGCAGTTGAACAGTACAGGACTGGATTCTCTGAGGAGAAGCCTACACTCTGAAGGCTTAGATACATATGCAAATCACTCATTTTCGACCTTCACAAAGACTCAAAATTTTAAATGGCCCTGATTAAATCTTCACCTGATCTCTGGCAAAACAGCATACTAGAAGTCCATGGTACATTTTTTTCAAACAGGTGCTGTCGATTTTTGTGGGCATCTCGTAAAAGTTAATTCCCCGAGATTCACACTCCCTCCACTTGTAAAAACTAGAGAGAATAAAACTCAACAACTTGCACTTACTTAATTGAGTTCCTGAAGTGATCTTCAGCTGGGTTTTTCACCGTACAACTGTTCAGAAGCCACAAGTCTGCGTCGGAGGCCTTTTCTGTTTTAAACAGAAAAAAGAGAATTCAAAAAAGGAAAATTATGACATGTAACCAGTCAAAAATATCCAAGTGTTCACCCGGGTGGCCCTGGGACTTGAATAACTACTAGGGACTGGAGGGGAGGTGCTGAAGGGAGTCCCTCAGGCAATCACAGTACTGACAGCTCAACTTGGGAAATAAGTACAAAAATGTCTAACCTATGCTATATTTTTAACGCACAGCATAAAAAGTGTTTTCTTTATTGTTAATATTTGAAAATAACTATTGAATAACGTTCAAAAACTAGAACGAAGCCAGACTCATCTTGTGTGCATACAAAAAGTTCACTCCCCTTTTTAGAGTGTGTGCTCTGGTTTTTCAATCATGGATATTGTCGTAGGGTCCAGGTGGAAGCACAATTAGGAACATGGCTTGTCTGCCTCAGGAAAGTAAGGTACTTGTCCCAGCAGGAGCTTTCCAGCCCTCTGACCAATTTGCTTCAATATTGTTTCGAACTCATCGGCAAAGTTCCAGAGAGCCCAAACTGATCATGGTCATGAAGAGCTTAGTGACCAAATGTACTTAATGCTTTCCCAGGTGCAGCTCCCCAAACAAAACCCGGAGCACCGCGGTGAAAAGCAGAGCAGAAGGAGGGAGGGCTGCGCTCCCTTGAAGAGCCTGTCAATGAGAACGTGATCCGAGCCTGGGCAGCAAGGTGGAAAGAACTTGGAAGACACTGGTACCTACGTGTGCACGGGCAGCATGTGCATGGAGCGTTTCAAGTGAGTGTGTTAGGGCAGGGGAATGAGCTTGTGACAGTTCCAACAACTTGGTGCAATATCTCCCACCTCTCAGCACAACGTTTTACTAAAATAAAATTTAAAAAAAACATGCAATCATCCCGCAAGGGGAAGGATCAAATAAATAGTTCTTGCAACAATAAGAAATGAAAGAATATCCTAGTATCGGGCTACTTGCTCATCACCTGCCACCCACCAGTCTATCGTCCCACCCATTACCTTTTCATACACCATTGCTTTGATTACATCACTACTCTGATCAAACTCAGAAAAGATGAGCATTCACTGGACCACCCCATCACTTACTACAGTGTCTGGTATATACAAGACCGTAAATATTTACTGAAAGAAGGCTGAGCTATGAAAGACTAGACACTACTATGAGCAAAGAATTATGACTTTCTGTTCGCTGATAATAAAAAATGAATTGCAATTGGGTGGGTGGGTTGGTTGGTTGGTTTTTTAACGCAACAAACTGAAGAACAGAGCTATGCCAGAAACTAACATTGTTTCCTGCCTTACTCTTCTACTCTTATAACCTTTCAGGTAATTAACGCAGTTCAGCCCCGTAGCCATCCAATAGAACAGAGTAGAACTCACTGAGTTGGTTCAGACTCTTGGCCATCCTATAACCCAGAGCAGAACTCCCCCTGTGAGTTTCTGAGACTAGAACTAGGAAAAGAAAGCCTTGTCTTTCTCTCAAGGAACGGTGGGTGATTTAGAACTGCTGATCTTGAAGTTAGCAGTCCAGTTTGTAACCCACTCTGCCACCAGTCTCCTTCTTCAAGGTATATGTAGACAGCCTTAAAGACACTGAATTGACCATTGCAACCAGAAAGGATAAAACATCACTAACCTTTCTTTTAGTATGATTTTTTAATTATAATGCGCTGAAAAACATTTATAGAGGTTTCCATGAGTCAAACATTGGGATTATGCTTCTAAAATCTACATTTTTATTGATCTATTTTTCTTAGGTAAAAATTTCTTTTTCCCATTTTAATTAATACCAGTCTCCCTCTGGGCTGTCACTCTGAGAACAAGTAGGTCCCATTCTGAAGAACACAGCACAAGACCTATCTTGCAAGATCTATGGGTTCAGATTCACGAGGCAACTCGAGAGATTGAATAGGAGTCTCAGGGGGAGGTGAGCTTATGCAAATGAGAAGAATCCCTTGGGAAAGATGGGTGGGAATGACTAGACAAGTGGAAGAATGAAATCGATGTGCTGAAATATCCATTTAGAAACTAAGAACTGGTGTGTGTTTCTGCTGAGTATTTTCTCTACAGTGATAAGAAGTAATGGGAGGGAATCTTCCATGCAAACAGAGGTCAGGAGAGAGGAGTAAATGTGAAGATGTCTATGGGAAGTCACGAAACAGGATCGCCCTGGTCATGTTCTAGCAAGACAGAGAGCTGTGTGTTTGGAGAGAGTAGACACAGGGGAGGGGTGGGGGTGTCAGAGACTAGGCAGGAAGAACCAGGTTATGTTGAGTTTGATTCTGGGTGTGATGAAGGGTCGGTCACCACTGGATTTCAAACTAAGTGAATTTTTATTTCTTGAAGTCCGTTCTGGAAGCTCTCTGGAAAAACTGGTGATAAAAAAGTAAAGGGAAAGAAAAGAAAGTCAAGGACAGACGACCATTGGGCAGCTGGTGGCAAGCGTCTAAGACTAACTGAATGGCATGATAGCAATAGCAAGAGGGACGCTTGGATGGGGGAGAGATTTTGAAGGCAGAGCCGTGAGAACTCAAAAATAATAAATAGGAGAGACTACACCAAGTCCAAGAGGATGCCTAAGCGACTTGAAAGGATTTGGGCTTAGTTGGTGCCATTTGGGGTAATTGGGAACTCATCATGTTACTTTGACCGTGCTATGTTAGGGATTCCCTATCAAAATTCTAACTGGAAATACTGATCAGCTATGTAGAGATTTGAAATGAGAGTTAAAGGGGGCCTTTCCAGCTCAGAGATATAAACAGGAAAATCAAATGTCCATGGGAGATATTTGAAGTTAAAGAAATTGATGCACCCACCTAAGGAAAGTGGATAGAAAAAAAAAAGATCAAAAAGTTGAAGACAGAAAAAAAAAGCCAATAGGTCCTTCAAAGGTTTGTGAGGGTATGATGAGATAGGAACACTGGAAAATGGCAGCCAGTAGGCAAAAAAAACGAGGGGGCTCAGTGTCCCAGAGCTCCAAAGAATAAAGTGTTTGCACAGATAGGGAGCAATCAATATGGCAAATGATAAGGGGTGAAAAGAGTTATCTGTATAAATGTTAATGCAGTTAACTAAAGGATAACATGATCCCCAAAGTCTTTGGTTTGTTATTCTTTTTCTATTTCGAATATTTGCTTGCTCTTTATCAACCCCCATCGACTCAGCAAAAGTTCCTTTGTACTGAGGAATGACAACAAGTCCACCACAGAAAGAGGAGAAGCACTGTGCAAGGCTGTTGGCCAATCAAGAATATGGACACATTTGGTTCTGACCCTAGACTCAAGGATGCCATCAGCAACAAACACCATGAGCTCCATAAAAGCTCTTCAAGTGCAAGGTGGGGAGAGGAGAGGGATAGAACCTGACATTAATGTCTTTTCCACTATCAGATATATTCTAACTCCAAACATTAACCTGGGAGTATCGGTGAATAGAAAAAGTGTGTATAGCACATCTTCCTTGTGGTAGTGTTTAAAATAAGCAAAGCATACCAGATGATCTGCCTTTGCAGCATTTCATCATCCTAAATAAAACAAACTTACAAACACAGTACCACTTGCAGGTAATTTGCTTATTAGGTACTAAGAGAAGATGTTGGTTGAGCCACGGTGGCGTAGTGGTTGTGCGCAGCACTGCAGCCCACTGGGTTGGAGGTTCAAATCCAGCAGCAAGGCTGAGCCTCCTACTCCCACCACCAGAGGGCAGTAATGCCCCCCCCAAAAAAAAAGAAGATGTCTTCCCTTACCCAGAGCATTGACAACAGGTTATCTGGCACCTTAGAAGAAAAAGAGGCTTTGGAGAAAGGTACTTCAGGAAAAGAATAAGCAGATGGACATGAAGGGGTCGCGTAGGGAAAAGGCGGTATGAAGGTACCAGGCTTGGTGAGGCCCAGGGAGAAGCTCAAAGAGACTCCTTCCTTCTTGTCCTACATGGCCTAAACCACTGGTCAGCAAACTGCGGCTCGTGAGCCCTATGTGACTCTTTGTGTGTGAACGTGCGGCTCTGAAGTCACACTGAAAACATGTGAAGGTTATTCTTTTAGATCAGGGTGATTTCATTTGCTTGGAAAAACATATTCAAGGCTCTTGAGTGATTTTAAAGTTGTTAGGAGGGGCAGGATTGGCTCTTCCATCTCAAGAGTTTGCCGACCCCTGGCCAAGACCACCGATAATCCCTGCCCACCCCATAGAGGGGTATCCAGACTGCTTTGGAAGCCTGGAAATTTCAGCTGGAATGTTCTAGATCTCAACTTTTAGTTATGTACAGCCTCACCCTACTACTACCAACAGGACTGCTGCACTGAGCAGCACTCTGCACCTCTCGTGGTGTATTTTTCCAAAATTACACATGGAACCAAGTACAAATTGATTGGGATTGCTGACTTATAGGTAACCTCTCTCCATATTGCTAAATCCTCCTCCCAAAGGGATTTACCATTTGGCGTTCCCAAGACTGGTACACAGGGGCATCTATTTACTTAACAATAGCCTCACCAAATGCCGAACCTTATACAAGCCAGATGAGAAATGGGCTTTCCATGAGGTTTTAATGCACACTCATCTTATTATCAGTGAGTTGGGTACCTTTCCCTCTGCATAAAGGTCATTTACACTTCTTTTTTGTTTCGCTTCTGGTCATTTTTCTACATAGCCAATTGTGTCTTTCATCTCACAATTTAATTTACTTACACAAAAATCCACACAGATAAGAATTTTTTGTCTAGGAGAAGCATATTTTATCATCTGTTCATACTTTTTTCTTTTCTAAAAAAGTAGGAAAAATCAAATGTATCGATCTTGCATTGTTTACAAAATTGAGTTATAATCAGAAACTTATCCCTAGTCACAAATTATGATGGGATTTATTCA